>APFE031375905.1:0-10446 GCA_000404065.3 Pinus taeda
TGTGAGTTCTATAAGAACTCCACTCACAACACAAGTGAGTGTAGGGGCAAGCAGTCACTAGTGGCCGAGCTAAAGGCTTCTGAATCAGATGCATGTTTCGACTCTGATTCAAAGGAAGATAAGGGGAATGACAAAGGGAAGTATATTATTGATGTAGATCCCAATGCCACCGTTGCCACCACGAAGGTCCAGAAGGAGGAACTCGAAGATCCAGAGAAGGAGGAGCACCTCTTCCACTCCCATATGTGGGTAAAGGGTTCCCTGCTACAGTTCATTGTCGACAGCAAGAGCCAAAAGAACCTTATTTCATCAAATTTCATGAAGCGGCTGGGCTTACTAACCACATCACACCCACAATTGTACACCATTGGGTGGATTCATCAAGGACGGGATCTTTGCGTCAACCAAGTAGTGTTGCCTTCCATATAGCATCAATCACTTCATGTTGATTTGGGGTAGCATTTGATGTACTATAGCCATGGAAATTGGTGGAGAGGCCAAAGCACATGTGATCACCAAAACCCAAAAATGGTTTTTGCAGATTCTACCCGGTTAAGGAGATATTAAAATAATTAATATTTTTAATGGAGTTCCTAAGTCAAAACTTAGGAAAAATAAAATATTAATGTGTATTTATATAAAACTAGTTTAGAAGGTTCTAAATGACATGGATCAAGCCAAATATAATCTTAGTCATTGATTAGAGATGTAATCTCGGCCGTTGAAGGACCAACAGGAAAATTATAAGAGGAGACTTAAGGGCCCGTTGGAGAACACACCAGAGTGATCAGTCATTCGATTTTCTAGAGCAAGGTTTTCTAAGAGAAATCGAATCAATGATTAGAGTTGTAGCGAGGGGCAATGAGTATGAAGCAAAGAGGCAGAGATAGTATTGGAAGACTAGCGCAGAGGCAAAAAGGCAGACATAGCGCCAAAGGGAGCCACACAGAGGCTATAAAGGACTGTGCAAAGGCCAGAAGGGCCTACGTCATCGACAAAGAGGCTGCAGGAGTGATGCAAAGGGTCAGAGAGGCTACGGAGAGCTTCAAAAGGCTGACGCAGAGGCCAAGAGGGTAGATGTTGAGCTTTAGATTGTGATGGAGAGGGCTTTGTGGGGTAGACTTTCCAAAAATATGATTCCGAATAGAGAGACATTACTGCCAGATTATTTTCTCTATCAAGTGAGCTAGTTTGGCACCCAATTGTACTTAGAAAGACTGCATAATAATATAACCCTCAGAATTGTTGCATTGGTTTTCCCAAGTTGGGTTTTTCTAAGGACGATTGTCCAAAAATAACCGTGTCACTTATGTGTTTGTCTATTTCTTTCAATTGTTTATCTGTAGATGGTTGAGACTGTATTGTGTTTATTTCAGTGTTTATATGGTTAAACAACTTGTTAGTAATTAAACAAGTAGGTGAAATGAACTAGAGAATATAGATAAAATTTCTAACGGGTAATACTTAGAAATTTCAACACTTGATGGATGAGGTATTATGTGACATTGCTCCTCTTGATGTTTTTGATGTATTATTAGGCCAACCATACTTCTGGAAGTGACATGTTTTGTATGAGTCAAGGCCTCACATTGTTATTGTCAGCTTGGGAAATAAGATGTACAGGATAATAGAGATAGCACTACTTACCGCCATCTCTTTGGTTACCTCAAAACGATGCAGTAAGCTCATTTCCAAAACCGAGAAATTTGTTTTCCTGATGATACGCCCTCAAGGAAAGAAGAAGATAGTGGACAGGACCTCCAGATAGGACCCCTCCACACGAAAACAATTGATGGACAAAGTCATGGAGGAGTACGAGGACATCTTCACCTCCCCCACAGGGATGCCTCTGCATTGTTAGGTCAAGCACTCCATCGATTTGGCCCCAGGTGCATCGTTCCACAATGTACCAATCTATCAGTGCTCTGTTCTAGAGAACAACCAAATCAAGAGGTAGATTCAGGAGCTATTGTAGAAAGGTCACATCCAACCGAGTTTATCGCCCTGTGGAAGCCTGATCGTGTTGGTACAAAAGAAGGATGGGACTTGGAGACTTTATATTGACTATCGGGCACTTAACAAGATCACTGTCAAGTATAGGTACCTGATCCCATGGATTGATGACCTTCCAAAAAAACTGAAGAGGGAAAATATTTCAGCAAGATCGACTTGAAGTCCAGATATCACCAGGTACCAATCAAACCCTCTGATTTGTGGAAGATTTCCTTCAAAGCCAAGGAGGGCCTAGTTATGCCTTTCGGTTTGACGAATGCTCCTACAACCTTCATGAGGCTAATGGATGACATCTTGCGAGCATTCACCAACTCATTTGTAGTGTTATACTTGGATGACATCCTCATCTTCAGCCAGAGTTGGGAAGAGCACCTCAACCACATCCAACAGGTTCTCCAAACACTGGGGCAACACAAATTGTGTGCCAATTTGGAGAAATTCACTTTTAGCATGACCCAGGATTAGTATCTGGGATAAATTATTGATGAACTAGGGGTGCATCTAGATCCAGCCAAGATCCAAGTCATTCGGGATTGGCCAACCCCAACCATTATGATAGAGCTCTACAGCTTTTTGGGTCTTGCCAATTTATACCACAAGTTCGTGTTGGGGTTCTCTCATATCACTTGGCCCTTGAGTCAAGTCACCAAGGGAGGAGTGAAAGAAAATTTATTTTGGTCACTTCAAAGTAGAAAGTAGTAGTCACTTCAACCCCCATTCATCAGAACTGGAGCTATGTATCCCAATAAATATCCATACCTGAACATAATAAAAGTGAATGTATGTCATCCATAACTGTTGTGTTGTTCAACATTTAAACCCATTGTGTTCAATGTATGACATCCAACCCATTTGATTTCCCATTAAAACATATCAAAGCACATGGATCAAGAAAAAACAAATTCTCAGCCATTGGATCACATCCAAATCAATCCACATCACACATTCAAAATGAAGATATTGCAATCCATGTCTATCCTTGCCATCAATTAAATTCAAGTGAAGAAAACTATAAAAGAAGTTCAACCATTGTTGGAGTTGCATGTTTAACATTCAAACTATTCACCAGCCCTAGAGACAAACCATCACAGAACATTTGATAGTGTATTTAGATTAGTTATTTTGTTGGAAATAATACTGAGAGGGGGGGGGAGGTGGTGAATCAGTATTATTAAATCAATATAACCTTTTCATTTCCATATTAAGATTCATATATGCTAGTTCAGTTAAGGCAAACTGCGTGTATACGCAACTGTGTGTAGTGCAACAAGCGTATATCCAGTAAACTTATGATTCAGTGAGTTGATCCTTAATGAGTGCATCAGAACATTATTGATCATATGAATAGTAAACAGGAGCAATAAAACAAAACATATCATCACAAATAAGCAACACACATGAACACTGAGATGTAAGTTGGAAACCCAATGTGGGTGAAAACCACATGCTGCAATTCGTCTCTATCTTGTCTTTGAGTTTTCTGCGAGTTTCTTGATTCTATAGCATATCTTCCAGATACATCACATTCAGTTTGTTTATAGTCAATGTTTCGAACCAACAACGATGGTTCATCATCAGGATGTGAAAAATTGTTGAAAGACTAATCTCATTTTTTTAAATAAATAGAGATGTGTGAGATGTTAGCCCACAGTTATAATTTTACTTGTTTTATTATATTTTGTTAATTTTGATTGTATTTGTGAAATATAGGGTTTTATTAATTAATTAATTATTATTTTTTTTAGGGTTATGGTTATATTATTTTGATTAATTTCGTAATTATCTAAATTAATTATTTAATTTGTATTATTTTAATTAGTTATTTATATCGATTATTTTTAATTATTTAATTAATTATTTTTAATTAAATTTCTTTTAATGAATTCTTGATTTCAATTATTCTAATCCTATCAAACTAGAATAACTTTTAATCTTCATACTTATTTAGCTAATTCAATCAAACCAGAATTATGGATAGTAATTGACTCGACTTCGGCATTAAAAGCTACTAGATTAGAACAACTCACCATCACTAAACAAACTCAAAAATTCTCCAAACTCCTGAACAAAAAGCTAACTCTCCACAATTCTCACTCTAAAATAAATGCTTCACAAATTTCCTCATTAAAATCCCTCATCAGCCATAATCTTTCTGTTAATAATAGTATTCAATCTGCGGAAAACTCTGAACTCACACCCTCAAAAGACCCAACAGCAAACCCATCACATCGAAACACTCCCTCCTCCTCCGTTCAGAGCACACCCCTCAACAAAGACAACCCAACCCCCTCGCAGTCCACTCAACTCACAACCTGTACCACGCAGTCTATTTTTAATCCCTCACTGTGCTCCATGGTTTCTCCTCAGCCAATGCAGCCCAGACTTGATTCAACGCAGGCCAAACTTGATCCCATATTATCATGCAAGGTTCCCATGCAGTCTAGATTTGAATTTAGCAATCCCACGCTATCCAAGCTAAACCTCACGCAGACTCAACCCACATTGTCCTATGCTAAATCCACACAGTCTTACAACCCACTTGAAACACCACGCAGTCCAAGTCTACGCTGCGTATTGTCTCCACAGTCCAGCCCAAATCTAAGCCATCCCACGCTATCATCCGGCAAGATTCCCACGCAGTCCAGGCTAAGCCTCACGCTATCCCCTACTCAACCCACGCTGACTTACGATAACCTAATCCCATTGGAAATACCACGCAGTCCAAGTTGCTATACCTACGCACCATCTCCATGGTCTAGCCCAACCCCCACGATTAGAAACCCAGCACCCTCTCCTACACTATCTGCTCCCACATCCCACAACCCAGCCCCCTCACCTACGCTATCATCAATAGCGAACACTCAATCAACTATGTTGTCACAAATCCATAATACCACCCATATGAATGAAATAGCACACCACAGTAATGATAA
The DNA here is from genome assembly GCA_000404065.3 of Pinus taeda. NCBI lineage: Eukaryota > Viridiplantae > Streptophyta > Pinopsida > Pinales > Pinaceae > Pinus > Pinus taeda. The sequence continues at coordinate 4,947 of APFE031375905.1, forward strand.
AAAGACTCCCCAGCCCACACATTCCCAACCAGCGTTGCCAGACTTCAGCATTAAACTCCAACTCACGCCTGCTTTCCAACCTATGTGGTCCCAACCTGCACCCAAATACCAGGAATATGACATTAATAATGAACCTATATCACAGACAAATAATATTAATAAACCCAATGACAACAAAGACAATCTGGTCATAAATCTATCTAACCTCCAACTTGACGAACACACTCTAAACTTATTAAGAAAAGGATTAAATTTCTCCATCACACCTCACAAAATCCCTGTTGAAGACATTCTATGCAATATTGAATATGGTATCAAAAACCTTCCAGACAACATAAAAGAACAAATCAGACAAGACTGCTCCATCACCCTCAGGAAAGCAAAACTCCCCAAAATTAATGTCAGCAAACAAGAGTATCTAGCTCTCAAAACATTGAATTCCAACCCTAATATTATAGTGTTGAAAGCAAACAAAGGAGGAGCCACCGTTATCATGAAAAAAAGTGACTACATAGAAAAAATGCTAGATCATCTAAATAACAATGGCTGCTACAGAAAACTCAACAAAAACCCATTAAACAAAGTCTCCAAAAAAGTATGCAACCTAATCAAAGCGAGTACGATACAAAAAAACAAAAATCTCATAGTCAACAATCCTTACACACCAAGACTCTATGGAGCTCCAAAGATTCACAAGGAAGACATCCCTCTTAGACCAATAGTAAACACTATTAATGGACCTACATACCATCTAGCAAAACATCTAGCCAAGAAACTAAAACCGCTACTAGGAAATACAGACTCCTTTGTCAAAGACTCAACCCAATTCATTGAAGAAATCAAGAACATCAAACTTTATCAAAATGACATTTTGGTCAGTTTCGATGTCACCGCACTATATACCAATATCCCCATTGATGATGCCATGGAGGTCATCTACAAACTCACAGATCCAGACACATCAAAACCTATAGAAATTTGCCTAAGATCAACCTTCTTTAGTTTCATGGAAGACATTTATGAACAGACATGTGGAGTTGCCATGGGGTCGCCTTTGTCCCCTATTATTGCCAATTTATTTATGGAGGAATTTGAAAACAAAGCCCTCATGACAGCACCCCTAAAACCTAAATTGTGGAAAAGATATGTGGATGACACATTCATCATATGGCCTCATGGAAGAGAAACCCTAGAAACCTTCAAACAGCACCACAATAGTTTATCCCCTTCAATAAAATTCACTATGGAAGTTGAGGTCAACAAAAGCCTCCGCTTCCTTCATATCCTCATCACTAGAAATGAGGATGGCTCTATATCCCACCAAGTATATAAAAAGAAGACTCACACCAAAAAATATTTGCATGCCTCCTCACATCATCACCCTACCCAAAAACTAGGAGTCCTCAACACATTAGCAACCAGAGCCCTTAGAATCTCTGACAAAGAACACCTAGAAAAAGAGATAGAACACTTTATTAAAGTTTTCCTAAAAAACGAGTACAACAAGCATCAAGCCATCAAAGCCATAAACAAAGCAAACACTCAACCTAACAAAAAAAAAAGCTTTGATAACATAAAAGGTAAAGTCAACCTCCCCTACATATTAGGGACTATAGACAAAATCTCTCTCATCCTGAAAATAATGGAATTCTAACCACTTTCAAACCCTTAAACACTATTCGAAACTGCCTTAAGCCTGTTAAAGACAAAATTGATCCCAAATGCCATAAAGGGGTCTACTTAGTTCCCTGCTCTTGCGGCAAACCCTATGTAGGTGAAACTGGGAGATCCTTTAGCACAAGAATCCAAGAACACGCCGCTGACATTAAACACAATCATTCCAAATCCTCAGCTCTAGCTGAGCATTATGATAAAACCAAACACCAAATCTGTATAGAAGATACCTGCATCTTTGCTAGAAGTGAACACTACTTCATAAGGAAATTCAGAGAAGCCATAGAAATTAGCAAACACCCTAATAACCTCAATAGAGACGATGGATGGACCATAAGTAAAAACTGGACTCCTATCCTATCATCCAAATCAACCCCACCTATCCATAACCCTCCTCTAATTAACCTAGAACAAACTTAAAAGTTCTAAAATATTAGAATTCGAATAATTAAAATTAAAATAAGTATAATAGTCACAACTAAAATTAATAATTAAGTGAAATAAATATAATTAAAATAATTAAAATTAAATAATCAATTAAAATAAATATAATTAAAATAATTATAAAATTAATCAAAATAAATATATTTAAAGATTAATACAAATTCAATTGATATAACCATGATTACAATGAAACATAAAAATTTACTCTAATTAATATTAAACATAATTAAAATTAAGGATTTACTATAACAAATAATGAGAATAAATAAGTAATAAATACATTAAAACAAATAGAATTAGAGGGAAAAAAATAAAAATAATAAAAATAATAAATAAATAAATAATAATTAAAACAAAATAATTAATAAAATTAAATAATCAAAATAATTAATGAAATAAGATAATCAAAATAAATAATTAATCAAAATAACTAAAAGAAATATAATTAATGATTGATACTAATTCAATTCATATAACCATAATTACAATAAAAACATAAAAATTTATTCTAATTATTCGACATAATTAAAATTAATACAAATACAAAATAACAGTGATAATAATAACAAATTAATAAATAGAATAAGAAAAAAATGAATTAACTATAATAAATAATTAGAATAAATAGAATTAATAAATAAATTAAACAAATGGATTAGAATAATTAAAATCAAAGAATTCATTAAAAATTTAATTAAAAATAATTAAAATAATAATTAATAAAATTAAAATAAATTTTAAAAATATCTATATAAATAACTAATAAATAAATCAAATTAAATAATTAATTTAGATAATTACGAAATTAATCAAAATAATATAACCATAACCCTAAAAAAAATTAATTAATTAATTAATAAAACCCAATATTTCACAAATACAATCAAAATTAACAAAATATAATAAAACAAGTAAAATTATAACTGTCGGCTAACATCTCACACATCTCTATTTATTTAAAAAAATGAGATTAGTCCTTCAACAATTTTTCACATCCTGATGATGAACCATCATTGCTGGTTCGAAACGTCGACTATAAACAAACTGAATGCGATGTATCCGAAAGATATGCTACAAAATCGCCTCTATCTAATAGGAGTAGTAAAACAGAACAAATCATCACACATAAGCAACACACATGAACACCGAGATGTAAGGTGGAAGCCCAATGTGGGTGAAAACCATCTGCTGCAATTCGTCTCTATCTTCTTTTAATAAGAAACTTCGTTTTACAATATTTATGTACTGGTGTAGCCTTATACCAGTATGCAGGCTTCTACCTGCAGAAGGTTACAACCTCCTCTCATTCTCCAGCTTCTCCTGGAAGGGAGCTACAGCACCCTTAGCTCTTGTACTAGCTGATGTACTAGTAAGTAGGTGCCGAACTACAGAAGGCTACAACCTTCTCTTTCTTCCTCCAGGTACCACGTTTCATAAATTTTCAGACTGGATACTCCTGAAGCACAACACCATAATCTGAAGGCCACATCTCATCCAATTTTCATACTGGACCCATCAATATCATTGAAGCACACAATCAATCAATACTAGCATCATCAATCTCTGAATCACCCAATACTGAATCATTGAAACCCTGTCAACAAACTGCAGTCACCAGAACATAAAGCAGAACGCAGAACTCTGCAACAAAGTTTAGATCTAACTGTATCATCAAAAATCATGCATCAGAGTGCATACGCTACTTGGAATAGCCGAACCAGCGTGTATACGCAACTTAACCAAAGCGAACTAGTGTATATGTCATCAATTACTTACTTATAACTTTGCTGCACTTCCTGACTTCAGACATACCCAGATCATTACATATACAAGGATAATACATATGTTAGCAACCAGATCTATTCCATCAGATCACATAAAGATTATAATCCTGATCCATTATAGATCTCATCAATCAACGCTGAAGCTAAACACATTCAACCAAACTGAATATGCAGAATACTGACACCAGTAAATAGTCATCAGAACTCATCAACAACCCGAACCACCTGTAACTTCAAACATCATAGCTCATATGGTATACGCTAGATGTATCTAACCTGCGTATGTACACGCTTTTATCATAGTCAACCAATGTATACATCTATAAATATTCATTCATGATGTGCAGCTATTCCAAACTTGAGTTATCCCAGATCATAATATTTACAAAACATTACATGCATCTGTATACAGATCTAGATTGAATAAGATCAAACCATATAGAGATGATTCATTCCAAGCCATTAGATCCCGATCTATTCTTAGATCTTGTTCTCCATCAACCATTGGATTCCTCCTTATCTCAAATCAAGCAAAGCATCATGAACCCATAACCTGCACACTCGATATCATACTTCATCAGATATTCAAGATTTTCTGAATGCCTTTGCCTAATGATCTTCTTCTCCTTTTATAGTCTTAGGCCTTACTCAATACCATGGTCCAAAACCATTTAGAACCAATACTAGGGACCCAATACCTGGGTTCAACACTTCGGATGCAATACTAAGGACCAAATACCAAAATACCATGGAGCAAATACCACGGACCCAAAATTTAGTTTTCCGACATCTACACACCTTTCCTTGCGTGAAAGTGCGTGTGCACGATATACACACCTTTGTATCTAGTGATCCTGCATTTATACACTACTTGGTATATAGCGAACCTGCGTATATACACGACTTGGTTTATAGTGAACCTGCGTGTGTACACGACTTGGTATATAGTGAACCTGTGTATGTACGCGACTTGGTATATAGTGAACCTACGTATATACTTTTCTTTCTTCATTCTTTATAGTCTGATCATCAGTTCTTTGCTACTGACCTGTTGCACTATGATATATCATCTATGTGAGTTGCCATCAAGGACAACACTTGTATCATAATGCCAAAAATCTCCCCCTTTGGACTTGATGGCAAAGCTAACTTGCCATACTAAGAACTGTCAACTTAATGAGTTGTCATTGTACATTATATCTAAACTGATTCCTTGAGCTGCCCTACATCCCATGTGTTCTATCACATCTCATCTCTCTTTTGTAGATTCATCTAGTTATGTATAAGTGAGATGTTCTGCTACAAGTGGGTTGCCATCAAGTACAACACATGCATCATAATTCCAACAATCTCCCCCTTTGGACTTGATGTCAACAACCATACAAAATCACTCTCCCCCTTTGACATCAAGGGCAAAGGGTGAACCAAGATATTCTCTTCCTTGATATACATTCTACTGTCCATACTCCCCTTGAGTACCTGTTGAAGTCTCTGATTGAGCTCCCCCTTTGTATATGCCAAGATGTACCAATCCGGCCATGCTCCCTTTGAGTGCATGCAGAAATCTCTACTCTGCTAAAGTGTGTTGTTCATGCTCC
>APFE031375908.1:0-25828 GCA_000404065.3 Pinus taeda
TTTAGACTAAGGTATGCTACATGAACACATGCATGCCTCTTAAAATGTGCAAAAATTTGCAAGGACAAAATTTTGTTACCACATTTGGCCCAAAAGTGTAACCCATCTTCACGCATTCAACCATGGGGAATAGGGAAATTGTGAGAGGAATAGAAGGAGCGAAACATAAGGTGCGAGAGAGAGGGGGTGATAGGGAAAGGGATAGAAAGGGGGAGAGGGGTTGGGGTGGAGAGGAAGACCGGGGTTGGTTTAACAAAAGAAATAGAGAAAGAAAGAGAGAGATAGGGGGATATAGAAAGGGAGTAGATAGAGTGGTTGTTGTAGAGAGAGATGAAGAGATATAAAGAACAATGAGAAATGAGAAAAGAGGGGAGTGAATAAAGAAAGGGAGAGAGAGAGATAAAGTGAGGGAAACGGAGAGGGAAAGGGATAGAAATAAATAAATAAAAGATTAAATAAAGAGGGGCCTTATGGAAGGGGTAAGAGAGAGGGAGAGGGAGGAGGAAAACATAGGAAGAGTGAGAGGGAGAGAATGGGATAGGGAAAGAGAGAGGGAGTACAGGTGTGGTAGAGATATTGAGAGAGGATTGGGGAAGTAGAGACATGAAGATATAGGAGGGATACATAAGGGGATAGAGAGATGGAAATAGATAATGGGAGAGAGAGAGTGAAATAGATAAGGGGAAAGAGAAACAGAGGGAGAGGGAGAGGGAATTTGGTAGAGATGGGTGGAGGGATAGAGGGAGAGATAGTGATATAGAGAGAAAAATAGAGGGGTTTGGAGAGTGTGTGTGTGTGAGACAAGGAAATGAAGAGAGGGAAGGGGAATAGCAAAAGGGAGAGAGAGAGATAGAAAGAGGGAGAGAGGGGGGTTTAGAAATTGAGAGAGAGGTTTAGGAATAGTAGAGTGAAAGAGATGAAGGGAAAAGAGAGAGAGAGAGAGAGAGAGAGAGGGTGGGGTAAGGAAAGTGGGAGAGAGATAGTGACAACTAAAAGATTAGGTGGAGGGATAGAAAGTGATAAGGAAAGGGTTTCAGAGAGGGGGCATGATTAGAGGGAGAGGGAGAGAAAATGTTATGTTGAGAGAAAATGTATACCCACATCCATCTTTTTAGAAAAGGAAAAATGATCTACCTTTAAATATAATTTTGTAGATTTCTCCCTACATTAGAAAATACAAAACCGAAAATCAAAATTTCAATAAAAATAAAAAAAAATACCAACTGTAATTATGGATTATGTCAAAGATATAATATAAGAGTATTTTGCTAATATAAAAAGTTATTTCCATCACAAAACAATAAAAACTAAAAATAGAAACGAGTATATAGGGGGTTGCAAGTGCTTCATGATTGGAGAACAACCTAACACTATCACATGTCTAATAATCCAAAAAGAATTAGCTACATATAAGAAATAAGTGTCAAGACACTACACGTGCCGAAAGGTTCATGTAAAGGCAATCACATGAGAAGATGCCACACATGGGTACCTAGAAAATGGGCTACATATATGAAACCTATTAAGATATTACCTATGAAATCTAGTTGTTTGTATTGGATCTACAGTTGCCGGTGCAGGTTAAGAGTTGACCATGTTAAATGAGAAAGATGCAAGGTTAACAAGATCTATTTCTCCGTGGAACCATTTATTCCAGGGCAAAGAAAAACGTGAAGAAGAATGCAAAATAACTAACTTATATAATAAATATGTTGCCAACGAACAGGGTAAAAAAGTTATCGCATCGTTTGTGTGAAGCGATACCTTGTGGTTATGTCACTGTTTTCAAAAGGCTGACCTCGTTATTTCACTTCTCGTCTTCAAATTGACAGACACGTTATGAAGATGAAAAATACAACAATGGATATATTCATTATTCATATCCTATGTTGACACACACAAGGTGCTCAAGGATTGTGGGTGGTGCCCAAACCAACCCACAGGCAACAGAGAACGAACAAGCAAAAGTAATTGAAATGACAGTTCTACAGGATACCTTATAGTATTTAATACAAACAGCTGGCGAGATTTGGGCGGGTACCTCTGCAATCATACACAGAGCAGTACGCTTGCAAGCAAGTGAAGACCAAAAGTATCGCCCCAGCTACCAACGACAGGAATTTCCACGAGCCAAATATATAGTGATTCACAAACTCCACCATCACAACTTTCCAATTTTTACGATAACATTTATTTAAATCACTTATAACGTTCTCTAAATATCCAAAATTTGTGACACTAACGCACCGACCCAAGCGGTTCTATAAGTTCGCAACCTCTCTGTCACTCAGGAGATGGTTACAAATAATTCCGCTCTCTCTTAGCAATTTCACATCTTTTATTCTGTCAATCATGCCGTTCATCAAATCTGTATATTGCCTGAAAACAAGCACACCAGGCGCTGCAGAAGCTTCAAATGCAATCAGATTTCTCAGGATTACCTCTGTGTTGGTGTCGAACTTTAACCTTGGGAGATAAAGAATGGCAGCTTTCTTATCAAATTGTATTGTGGTGAGATCGCCATCAGTTGGAGAGAATTTGACTCCTGCAATGTACAAATCGGCCATAGATGGAATAGCCAATTCCTTACGTAAGGGCGGTATGATTTGAGAGGATGATTCTTTCGTAATTGTGCTTGCTATCTTAAACACACTCAGATCAAGAAGGCTCGGTAAATTCATTAGAAATTGCGCAGGCCTCGAGTTCACAAACCAACGAATGGGTGGAGGTTTTATAGAGGAGAAAGCTTTGCATAGCAAATTGAAGACTTCTGTAACGGTTGACATGTCCGCTGGATCACTCTCATCGCTATCTTCATCGATTGGAATTGGAGTAGTTGTTGACATGTCTGCTGGATAAGGAGCATCTGGCTTTTGATTGTTGGAAAGAGGGTCGGCGATAGCGGAGTACAGAACCTCCAGCAGGTGGCGTCCCTGGTTTATATGGAGATATGAATTCTCGGGTACCTTGAAGCCGAAAGGCGATAATTCTCGGCAAACCAGCTTTAGCAGGATTGAGAGCGTCTCCTCTACCTTGGCTTTAGAACCCAACTGCAACTCCAAGAGATTTTTCATCAGAAAGAGTGGCAATTGATTTTCGAGCATCATCAAATCTCTCAAAATGGAGTTTTCGGCCGCACCATGGCAAGTAGGATTCTTGATGTCATCATGGTAGAGATTCTTGACGTCATCATGGGTTCTTTGGTCAAGGGGTCTGACATAAAACTGCAGATACTGGACAAGGAAGACAACGTCCAGAGCCATGATCCACGCCAAGGTTTCTTCATTATAATCGATGAAATTGTGATAGCAGCTCCGGATTTCCCGATCGTATTTCTTAAACTCATCTACAACGACCGACTGAAACTTTCATACTCCATTAATTGTTTTTAGAAATCTATAGGCAGCTGCCAATTTGGGGCGATCCATGTCATATTTCTCAGATTTCCAGTGATAAAAGGGGCCAATGGAAACTGACTGCGGAATGTAAGCTTCCGGCTTCTCAAACAATAACTCTCTCTCTTGACACATTAAATACCGACACCGACACCAACGTACACAATTCCTTCTCTTCCTCCTGTTCTTCTAGTTCACTGAGGCGTTCTTTAACTTGAGTAATCCAACTATCACCATGGATCTTCACTTGAACCACGTCGGCGTTGGTGTTGCTTCCCATCTTTTGGTATTGGAGAAAAGAACGAACACAAATGTTCCGAAATATATCTATGAGTTCATTGAGTATTCAGCTGATATATCTATGAGTTCATTGAGTATTCTATTGAATCATATCATGGATGACATATCATGGAATAATGGAATCATGGAATTTGAATTTGAAGTACAAATTGACGGTCACGGGTGAAATTAATTTTATTATACCAGCCAAACAAAATATATTGTAATCATTTCTATACAGAATATATTGTAATCATTTTGATCTCTGCCAAATTTTATTATACCAGCCAAAAAGAATATATTATAATCACTTTGATATCGGCCAAAATAGTATATATTGTAATCATTTTAATATATGTAAGATTTTTGAGATCCACAGATCTAGATCTACAAAACAATAAACAAGCTTGCAAGAGAAGGAAGGAAGCTAGCAAGAATTGAGAAAAGAATGAAATTTTTTATTCTAAAATATTAGTTTTAGAATAAATACATAAAAGCAACTAAGTTAAGCTTAGTTGTACATGCAATAACTAAAGCTAATAAAGCTAAGTGTGCTTATCTTATGTTATATGTACATGTGCCACATGCAGCAATAAGTAACTGGAGCTAATCTAGGTGCATGTACACATGCACAGCTAGTCTAAGTGCATGTACACCAACACCCCCCCTTAAGCATAACTTAGGTGAGTGTGATGCAAAATGAATGAGTCCCGACAACACGGCCATTTTAGGTACCCATATACAATGCATAAAAAAGTAGGAAAGAGGAAAAACCCAGTGGGAAGAAAACCCCCCCCCAAAATATAATACAAAAGTAGAGAAAAGACAACTGCTAGGCAGTCGTGTCCTTCACCCCGAGATGTTCTCGCAGGAATCGAAAATTTTGCTCAGTGAAAGTCTTGGTGAAGATGTCAACAATCTTCTCGAAACTAGGACAGTATTGAAGATCGATGATCCCATCATGAATGAGTTCTCTAATGAAGTGCATGTGGATTTCGATGTGTTTGGTACGCTGCCGCTGCACTGGATCTCTGCAAAACTTTAGCGTACTTTGATTATCGCACCAGATGGCAGTTGGATGATGGACACTAATCCCAAGCTCAGATAGGAAATGTTGTAGCCAAATTGCCTGAATAGTGGCATTGACTGCTCCTCTATACTCGGCCTCTGCTGATGATAAAGCAATGGCAGCCTGCTTCTTACTTGACCAACAAATTAGGCCGAATCCCAAACTAAGTACATAACCGGAAGTAGACTTGCGATCAATGGTGTCACCAGCCCAGTCTGAATCTGTGAACCCGATGAGATTCAAAGAACAATTGGCTGCATAATGAATCCCATAGGTGATTGTCCCCTAGACATATCGAAGGATGTGCTTTGCAGCATTCCAGTGTAACTCATGTGGCTCCTGCATGTATCTGGAAACTGCTCCAATAGAATAGGAGGGATCAGGATGGGAGTGAGTGAGATAAAGAAAACTTCCCACAAGCTAGCGATACAATGTGCAATCAACCAATGGTGTGTCTTTGCCATTCTTAAGCTTTATCCCTGATAAGAAAGGTGTGGCTGCTGGCTTGCAGTCACTCATGTGAAATCGTGCCAAAAGATCTCTGGCATATTTTGGTTGAGAAATGGTAACACCACCCAAACCCCCTGATGGATCATCTAGCTCAAAGGAAAGGAAAGGAATGAAAGGGAAATCAATGTGCAATTATTGCCACCGTGGTTTTCATCCTGAATCTGCATGCATGAAGAAGACTATAGATCTTATGGCGTAGACACTCCAGCAACACAATCTTGGAGACCACATTCCTGAGAATGCTAAGAAGAGTCTGGAGAAAAAGCACTAGATCCAAGAGGTAACGGGCATGCTTTGATTGCTCTTCATTCTGCACCACAAGAATGGATCATCGATTCAGGAGCTTCACATCATATGGCTTCTTCAAAGGAATCCTTTTCTTCTCTACATGCATACTCAGGTCCTCCCATTCTCATGGGAGATAATTCTGCAGTTTCAGCAACTGGACAAGGAAGAGTGCAATTCGAAGATGGAAGTTTTGAAAATGTCTTCCATATTCCAAGGCTTTCTGTGAATCTTCTCTTAGTGTATCAAATGACACACACAGGCAGCGGAAGGAAAGTGGAATTTACCCCAGATTCCGTGAGCATTTATGACATGCAAACCAATTTGAAGATTGCATCTGGCAAGGTAAATGATCAATCTCGTCTGTATACATTTTCTGATTTGTTCCTCAATCAGATTCTATTTTGCTACTTACGCATGCAATGAAGAAGTAGGATTTGCACGAGAGATTTGGGCACTTGAATTTCAAATATATGCAACAGCTTAGTAAGCAAGGGATGGTCAAAGGATTGCCAACCATTGAATTTTCATATGGTGTTTGTAATGGATGTGCTCTTGGAAAGCATCCACAAGAAAAATTCAAGAAGGGGCATGCATGGAGAGCCTCTTCACCTTTGGAACTTGTACACAGTGATCTCATGGGTCCATTTCCGGTGCTTTCAATGAGCAAAGCAAGATATGTGTTGTCATTTATAGATGATTACACGAGATTCACTTGGGTTTACTTCTTGAAACTCCAGTCTGAAGTTTTTCAACATCTAAAGATTTTCAAAGTGCATGCGGAAAATCAGTCTGGAAAACGCATCAAGATACTCCGCACAGATAATGGGACGGAATATGTCAACGAAGATATCAAGAATCTTTGTGATGAAGCAGGTATACAGTTGCAGCATACAGTTCCTTACACTCCACAGCAAAATGGCGTGGCTGAAAGGAAAAATCGATCTTTGAAAGAGATGGCTAATTGCATGTTGCATGCAATATCTCTTCCGTCGAAATTGTGGGCCGAAGCTATTAATTGTGCCTCATACATCCAGAACAGATCTCCTCATAAATTTGTTACTGGAAAAACACCTTTTGAGGCTTGGACTGGCATCCAACCTGAAGTTAGTCATTTCCGCATTTTTGGATCTCAAGTATGGGCCCGCATTCCTCTAGAGAAGAGAAAGGCTTTGGAGCCTCAAAGCAAAGCATGCATGTTTGTTGGATATTCTGATGAAGTCAAAGGGTACAGATTGCTTGATATCCACACTGAAGAGCTCTTTATTGAAAGGAGTGTACACCAACACAGCTAGTCTAAGTGCATGTACACCAACAATATATATATTGGAATCAAATTATTGAAAGAAAAAATATTTTAGTGCTGCTCATAAATTTATGTCCATGATTTTAGAATAAGGGATCTATCAGTACGGAAGAACTTATGCGGGATTAATTTAATTGTTGAAGCACGGTCAATTATGTGCTTCGAGTCACTATACAAGTGCTCAATTCTGATGTTCACATGTGAACGCTGCATTATTCTCATGTTAGCATCGTTATTCTCATGTTCTCTGAAGGGTTACATGAGCGCTTCAGCGCTCCAAATTGAACATGTTTTTGCCAAAAATTGAACCACTCTCGTGTCTCTCTGAGTCGAAAGCGGTATTGATGAGTGTGACTAGACAGGCCATTTAATTACGGATCACACTTTATATTCTGACAAAAATTGAGACATTAAGATGCAAGTTCGCTGTCCATTCTAGTCCTCTGTATGGAGGAGATAGATATTTATTTTAAGCAAGAGAATTTATACAAATAAGGTTGTGAAAAGTATAATTATTATTGGTTAATATAAGAAAATGTAGAATTCCACTACGTCAATGTTATTAAACCAAAAATATCTATTTAAAATATTTCACTTATGATAATACCATATGTTAAGTTAATTATTACTTTAATACTTTTTATTATATCTATTAAATATCATATGATTCTTATTCAAAAAGAAAGATCATTATTACTAATATTAATATTATAATTATTTTTCTAAAAGTTTTTTATTTCAATTTAAGGTGGATGAAGATGATTTGATTTTTTTAATTTTTTTTGTAATTGAGGGTTTAGATTGATTTTCAAGGGAATATGGTTAGCCTAAATGCTATTGTTACAGAGTTTGTTAAATTGCATTGACTTTTTATAAATTAAAAAAATTAGATTCATGCTAAGTAGCTCTCAACCCACTAATTTCCTAGGGATTTGAGATTATTCTAATAAGCTCCTCCATATTAAATTCCTCATTATTATTTATAACAAGGATCCCTTGAAAAAGATTTCCAAATGTGTGGCTCTTGCTATAAAGGCTAGTAGCTCGGTCTTCTCGTTCATAAGCTTATTGAAAGTTTCCCTCTTACCCTAGAATCTATGGTCTGCCAAAGATTCATAAGGAAGGGGCTCGTTTGAGACCCATTGTCAACACAATAGGAGGGTCAACTTATCTTCTTGCTAAATATTTAGCCCAAAAGCTTAAGCCCCTTGTTGGCCATACAAAATCCTTCGTCAAGGACTCTGCATCATTTGTTAATGAATTAAAGAGTTTCAAGTTTGATCCAGATGACAAGCTTGTGAGCTTTGATGTGGTCTCTTTATACACTAATATCCCTATCAACGAGGCCATCAAAGTCATCAAGCACATCACAGATCCTGATACAACGTCTTTAGTTGGTATTTGTCTTGCTTCTACTTTCTTTTCATTTGATAGGGAATTCTATTAGCAAACTTGCGGTTTCGCCATGGGTTCCCCCCTCTCCCCTGTGGTAGCTAATCTATTCATGGAAGATTTTGAATCAAAGGCCTTGGCGTCATCTTGTCTTTGCCTAAGATGTGGAAGAGGTTTATGGATGGCACTTGTGTCATCTAGTCCCATGGTAAAGAAAACATAGAACTGTTTTTCCTCCATCTTAACAATAACTCTAGTTCTATAAATTTCACCATGGAATTTGAATGTAATGGTAGTCTTCCTTTCCTTGACGTCCTCCTCTCAAGGAATGATGATGGCTCTTTCTCTCATTAGGTATATTGTAAGAAAATTCATACAGAACAATATCTTCATATTAATTCGCATCATTTCCTAGCTCAAAAGCTTAGTGTTCTCAACATCTTAGCTTAGAGCTTTAAGTGTTTCTGATGAGAACCTTCTCAAGGAAGAGAAAAGCACATCTCCTAAGTGTTTTCTTTAATAATGGGTATAGTAGACACCAATGTACTAAGGCTTTCCTTAGAGTCGAAAAAGGTCCTTGTGCTAAGAAAGATGCCAAGGATCGATTTTCTGGTGTTCATCTTCCTTTTATCCAAGGGACCATTGACAAGATTGCAACGATCCTAAGGAATCATAAGGTGGTTTCAACCTTTCGGCCTTTAAATACTATCTGAAGCTCCCTTAGGTCTGTAAAAGACCTAATTGACCCAAAGAATATGAAGGGTGTTTACGTTATCCCATGCTCATGTGGGACTCCCTACATTGGTGAGACTCGGCGCTCGATTAATCAAAGAATTCATGAGCATGCTGCTGACATTAAGCATGGCAGGACCCACTCCTCTACTTTGGCAGAGCATGCAGATAAATCTAAGCATCACATCTGCATTGAGGAGGCCCAAGTCATTTATAGGGTTAGTCATTTCCATCATTGTAAATTGAGGGAGGCCTTAGAAATTGAAAAAAGACCCAATAATTTGAATAGAGATGATGGTTGGAATATTATTAGAAGTTGGGTCCCTGTCTTGTCCTCCTAGTTTTTTAGGCTTCTTTTTGGGATTTATGTTGTTTGTTTGTTTATCTATGTAGGTATTGGCATCTTTTTTATAGTATTTGTTGTTGATTTATTCATCATCAGAGTTTATTTTCTTGATCCTTCGTGTTTCTTATGTACCTTATCATCCTATTTGTTCTTAACTCCTTTTAGTATTTTTGTTATTTGTTTAATGGGCCCGAGCCCCATATTTTATTATTGACCCCATTTTATTTATTGATTATTTTTCTATATAATATATATATATATATATAATATATATTATATAATATATATATATATATATATATTTATATATATATAAATTGTTTTTTATTTTATTTATTTATTATATATTTTATTTTGACTTGTGTCCTAATTTTTGTTTTTTATTTATTTTTCCATTAATTATTTTTAATTATTTTTATTTTATTTCTATTAGTTATTTTATTTGTGAAATGATCTTGTCTCGATTAGGGTCTTCACTCGTTTTTATAATTTTTGACTCTCCTCCTTTAAAGTTTGACTTTGATTATTTATTTTAAATATTATTTCTCAAAAACTAGTTGTTTAATATAGCAGTTACTTATTAATATTTGTTTTTAATAAATTAGTAAACTAATATCACAATTTAAATATTATTTTTCAAAAACAAGGCGTTTAATATATAGGCATTACATATTAATATTTTTAATAAATTAATAAACTAATATCATTATTTAAGTATTATTTTTTAGAAACTAGTAATATTTGGTTTTAATATATTAATAAATTAATATTATAATTTAAATATTATTGTTCAAATGATGGGTCCAGCCCAACTCTTTATACACTTGTCGTAAAGGGAATGATTTCCAATGTCTGTTTCGTTGATTTAATCATATAGAATGATAACACGCATAAAATGTAATACAGATATTTTTGGATTTCGGTTGTTGAGCATTCAATGATGTGTTTAATGAAAAGGTACTCGCCTTGAGGTTTGTGTCTCTTGCTCAGTTCTTTGGCTATCCCCTTGTTCGATGGTTTCCTCGATCTTTTACTATTTTCCCGTCGAGGGTTTCCTCTGCAATGCTCCACGAAGGTCTATGTGCAGCAATGCTGCAGGTCTTGGTTGTGCTCTTGGTTACTCGTTGTTGTGACTGTATTTGTCTTGGTTCCTTGGTTTGTAGCTGGTGGTGACTTGTCTTGTAATGGCCAGGGTAAGTTGTCTATTGTGTTTGATTTCTTTCTGTCGTGTAAGGTCGTTGTTGTGTTTGGTTTCCTTCTGCCGTGGGTTCTCAGGCCACTGTATGTTGGTTCATGCGTTGATGTTCCTCGTCCGGTTTTGGCAACACGACTTCCATTTACTTTCAGGCTCAATCGATGGCTCTCTTTCGACTCCGGCGCATATAGGTAATCTAACCTTCTCTGTCCTCAATTCATGGACTTCCTTCCGCAGTTCCTGACCTGCATTGCTCCTTGTTCTCCGCGGTTCCTGACCTGCATTGCTCCTTGTTCTCCTCAGTTCGTCGGCACTGTCACTGGAACACCAGTCTTGGCCTCTCCGTGAACCCTCAGGTATCTGTTGGTACTCTTAACGAATTAGTTCTTCTTTCCAACTCTTTATTTACTCTGCTATTTCAATATATCACTAACAATTGTGTATTCGTGTTGTACAGGAGGTGGGGTTTGCTGTTGGAGGGTTTGGTGTCACACGCCTCGGTTTTTGCCTAGTAGGCTTCTACCTCTTCTGACTTCCGGTAGTTCGTCGTCTTAGTCTCTTAATCTCTGTTCTTCAAATGGAAAGGGTTTGTCGTACGCTTGCCATGAGCAATGCTCTGGTTATCGGAACTTGGGTTTCCACCGTATTTAGACCGAAATTTTATGTTTGTGGTTGCGGCTCCTTTCTAAGCCCTCATCTTGGGTTCTCTGTTCAGAGTCTATATGTCTGCGCTGTGTATAAATGTTATGACTGAAACCCTTACCCAGGGTTTGTGGCTTAGGGTTTGGAAGTGAACGATTTTCGATTTTACAGTTCTATTGTAACAGTTGAATATACCAGACTTTGCAACATTTGGCAAAAAATTTCTTCCAAGAAAAATATAATAATATTGGTTTTGTTTTGAATTACCTAGTTGATGTATACTGTTTCTCTTCTTCGAATTTCGTGGCCGGAACTGCTGTCATACGCTTTCAATGTATTTGAAGTTCAATGTATAATTTTCTATTACACGACTCTGTGGTTTGGCTTGTAATGCTACTTGGCTATCATATGATATACAATGTGGAAATTGTTGCTCGGCCTCTAGGTGTTTCGCCGGTGTAAGACTCTGATTCACTTCCACTATCTGCTTTAATAAATTACGAACCGTTATATTCGTATCTACTCTTTGGTCTTGTTGTATTTACTGGTTGTCTCTTCTCTGGAACGTAATGCAATGTTTGTTTACTAGAATCTATACATAGTTAGTTGTGTATTCGAATAATTGTTAAACAAAAAACATAGAATTACAGTAAGCATACAGATGGACAGAACTTTTGAACTCTCTGTTGTTACTTTTATTTGAGTGCGAGAGGTATTGAATGGAACCCCTTCTCTGGTTTGTCCTGTTACATTTATGGGTTCCCTGTTCCAGTTAATAAAATTGTACAGTTTCCTTTTTTCAGTTACAGACTCTTACAGTTACTTGTTATTAGACATTTGTTTATCTTATGACAAGATTTCCTGTTCAACCACATTTGTCTTTTTTTCCTTTAAAATAAAAGGATAATCAAAGCTTGTTAACAATAGATCAACCTATGACTATAACTGTTCAACTACCCTTAACTAACATAAAATAAAATAACAAAAGTCCTACCTACTTTCCTGTCAACCAACAGAAAGACTAAATAAAAGTAAATTCAACTTCCTTTGACCTGGCAAAGACTTCACCCGGTCATGGTGAGCTAGATGCTCCTGCATCAAGCTCCCGGGGCAAAAAGAAATCATGGCTCCGGTCCATGAGCTTCTCAACTGAAGAACCTGTCTATTCAATCTGCCTGGTGTCAAGCCACGAACTGTCCTCAATAGGACGGTTCTTGCACTTGACTAGGTATTTCAGATATTCCTTCCACCGAGTTCGTTTAGCCACCTGAGTGTCGAGAATGCTCTCGATCTCGGGAGGTTGAACGTAAGGCATCTGTCTCTTCCAAGCTTCTCCATCATCCTGGGTGTTCCGTGTGGGTCGCGTGATTCCTTCTCCTTCCTTCTCTTCTGGGTCAGCCGTGTAGGGAAATAGGTTTGCTACATTAAAGATAGGCGAAATTCCTATTCCAGGTGGCAACTGGATCTCATAGGCATTTGCTGAAAACTTCTGAAGGATTTTGCAGGGTCCTATTTTCTTGTACTTTAATTTATTGTACGTAGCTTTAGGAAAACGTTCATTGTGCAAATGTGTGAGGACTTTGTCTCCTACATTGAACTGTACCTCCCTTCTCCTCAAATCTGCTTGCTATTTATACTTTAAGCTGTTGTCCTGCAATTTAATTTTTACCTGTTCATGCAAATCCCTCATCGCGTTAGTGAAATCTTCTCCATCTGCGCTTCGCCTTTCTTGCAGTCCAAGATCCCACAGTTCATGCACTCCACGAGGATGCATGCCGTACAAGATTTGAAAAGGGCTAAAGCCTGTGCTGCGGTTAGGCGAATCGTTGTAAGTGAATTCTGCCTGCACCAACACTCGACCCCACATCTGCGAATTCTCTCCAACTAGACTTCATAGCAGATTCCCTAAACTCCTGTTTGCAACTTCTGTTTGTCCGTCTGTTTGTGGATGATAAGCAGAACTGTAATTCAGCTGTGTATCCATTTTCTTCCACAGGGTACGCCAAAAGTGTCCTGTGAACTTCACGTCCTTGTTCGATAGGATATATTTGCGCAATCCATGTAACCTGACAATCTCATTGAAAAACAAGTGGGCCACGTGGGTGGCATCACTGGTTTTTTTGCAAGGAATAAAATGTACCATTTTTTAGAATCTGTCCACCACTACCATTACCGAGTCGTACCCTCACTGTGTCTTAGGTAGACCTAAGATGAAGTCCAAGCTGACTGAGTCCCATGGTCTGCCTGGAACAGGTAACGTGTATATAGTCCCGTGTTTTGACTGTGACCCTTTGCTAACTGGCACACTTTGCATATGGCCATGAATCGTTGTACATCTCTCTGCATCTTTGGCCAAAAGTAGAAATGTTTGAGCTTCTCGAGTGTCTTGTCCATGCCGAAATGTCCGGCCAAACCTTCGTTGTGCTTTTCTCGAATAATATTCTCCCTCATCAAGCAGTTAGGTATGCACCACTGTCCTCCCTTAAACGGCAACTTCTCCTGTAGATTGTAGTCCAACCAAGGACTGTTATCTCTCACTAAGGGATTCTGGCATGCTTCATAGGCCTCCTTAAAATCTGTATCAGTCTGGTATAAATCTCGTAAGTGCTCAAAACCCAGCACTTGCATAGTGCTTTCCTGCAGAAGTAGAGCTTTCCTACTTAGCACATCCGCTACTTTATTTGCTTGCCCACTAATATGCTTCAATACAAAATTGAAACTCTGTAAATAATCCACCCATTTGGTGTCTTTGTGGTTTAGCTTGTGCTCTTGCATTACATACTGTAGTGCAGAATTATCTGAGAACAACACAAATTCATTTCCTAACAGATAATGCCTCCAGTGTTTTAATGCTTGTATAACTGCATAGAACTCCTTATCATATGATGAATATTTCTGCCGACTTTCATTCAGCTTTTCGCTAAAAAACGCTACAGGCTTATCTTCCTGGCTGAGCACAGCTCCAATTGCTATCCCGCTAGCATCACAGCGAACCTGAAATAACTTCTTGAAATCTGGTAATCTCAGGATCGACCTTTCAGTAATCTTCTTCTTTAACAACTGGAAACTTCTCTCCATTGCATCTATCCATTGAAAAGGCTACCTGGACTTTTTAATGGTGTCCAACATTGGTGCACAAATTTCGCTGAAATTATTTATGAATTTGCTATAAAAGCTCGCTAATCCGTGAAAGCTACGTACCTCAAATAAATTTTTCAGAGATGGCCAATTCACTATCGCTGCCACCTTCTCTGAATCCATCTTCATTTCATTCTCTGCTATTTTTTTTTTTTTTTAGACAAAGTTCGGTTGCTATATTATATACTGAAAAAAGGAGTCAGTTCTCCATACAAACAGTGCTTTCTGAGTGATTTGGATCAGAGGAATTACAAAATGGGACTCTTCCTTGATCTTAGTTCTAGTAGTTCTGCTTCTAAAACTTCCTAGGCTACTGTAGATCCTAATAAACTGTAAAGACCAAAATTTACAACTGCAAAGCATATTTAATCTATATCTATATGACTAATTTGCCTAGCCATGGATTCCTCTGGGTTTGGGTCTGGTTCCACCTGCTTTACGCTAGAGGAGCTGGGAGCTTCTTTGTTCTTTTTGTCCAGCATTTATTGTAAGATTTGGATCGATTCCTCTGCATGGTTGCATCGATTTGCCAGATTTCTGAACTGTTCAGAAAGAGATGATGCTCTATACAGGAAGAGATTGATCTCTGTCTTGTATTTCTCATTCAAATCCTGTATTGGTCTTCTGATCTTGTCTCCAGGCTCCTGATTTGGTCCTGCATAAGGCGCTACTGCGACCTGAGCTCATCAAAATCTGCCTGAAGGTCTCTGCAGTGGAGACAGTCTTCTGTTCGCTCCATTGGCTCCAGCAAATCCTTTATCTCGCTGCTCCTTCTTTCGTTGCTCCAAACACAAGAATGGCGACCTTGCTTGGCGTGACGGAGAGTTCTCTTCCTCACAGCGCTGAGGGAGTATATCTGAGCACTTCGGGCTAGGTCAAATAACTCAACTAACTCCTTGAACTCACGATTTCTCCTTTCAATGTTCCAGGCACAGAGAGGCCAAGTTTCGCTCAGACAAATTCGTTGGATGTGAGGAAGAGGGGTCCTGTTCGTTGTATTTATAACTTTTATTTGATCACCTCGGGAGATTGAGTTGCTGTGGGTCACGAGGTAATGCTTGCACCAAGGTGTCAGTTGCATTTCCCGCAGGGTATGGGCGACCATTGTGAGGGGACTTCGCCTGCCTGAGACTTTGTGCTTTCGCACGCTGCGGATCCCCTTCCCGATTGCTATCCTGAACCAGATCCTTTCGAATCATCCTTCCCTATTGTTGACACGCATAACCTGGTGTTTTCGCCTGTTTCCAAATGATGACTGTCATTTATCAAAAGCGGGAGTTTCAATGTTCATGGTAATGGATGTAGGGACACGCTGGAGTTACAGCGCAGAAGTCCTATAGGGCGTTCGCAGGCTTTGTTGGTGAACTTATCCGCCTCTTTGTTCAGGCCACGTAAGATGTGGTGATAGTTAGCTTCCTCCATTGCTGCGTGCAGGAGTTGGTTTCTCTGATTTATTTGCTGTAGAAGAATATTTGGAGAGCTTTGGTGATATACCATAAGGCGGATGATTATGGCTGAATCTCCAAATACATTCGCCTTCGTGATCCCGAGTTTAATTAACTGAGTGAGACCCTGGAACAGAGCCAATCCTTCTGCTCTGTTATTTGAATTTTCTCCTAGCCCCCATTCAAAACTAAGGATGCATTCCCCATTTGCATTGCAAATGAGGCCCCCTGCACCCGCCAATCCCGGATTAGATTTAGCTGCGCCATCAAAGAACAAACAGTACCTATTGCAATTGCTCAACCATTTAGTGAACTCCTCTTCCTTTAGCCTTAATTTCCAACCCCTGTTTTCTTCTCTTACCTTTTCCCTTTGTCTGTTAGTTTCTTATGCTTTAGGTATATTCTCCAGGGCGTAGCTGAAGAAATTCTTCTCTTCTACACTGTAGTTTGTTGCATATATCCTGCCTCTAGTGTTATTTGTAGTTGCTTCAATAGCCAGCATTTTTGCTTTGTGACAAATTTTCCTAATGCAGTGTCCCTTATCCTGGAAAACCTTGTCATTTCTTGCTAGCCAAATACGCCAGAGGAGAGTGTATGGAATGGTGTTCCATACTCTTTGCACCAGTTGGCTTCATTTTTCCTTCCATGGACAGTTCTTCCTCCAATGATAGATCGTTTCTCCTATGGTGCTCTGAGCTGCCCAAGTTGACTCTCCAATTGAGGCCATCCTCTTCCAGCACTCTTTTGCCACTGGGCATTCTAAAAATAGATGCTGCATAGTTTCCTCTGATCTACAACAGTTTGGACACCTGGATGGGCCCAAGATGCCTCTCTTTCTTAGGTTCTCCGCTGTCAGTGTTTTCCCTCTCAGGAGCAGCCAAATAAAAAATTTGACTTTGGGTGGTGCTTCTGCTTTCCACACTAATTTCCATTGGTTCCAAATTCCCATTTGATAGGTGCTATCACAGAGATATTGGTGCCCAGCTTTAACTGTGTAATGGGTGCCTATTGGATCCCATCGATACCCATCTATGTTGCCTTCTTGAACCAGGGCCTTGCTGTGAAGTAACTTCTTTAAAGTATTGAGGCTATCTTCTAGCATATTGGGGGTTTCCAGAAAGTGCCAACCTATCCATGCGCGTGTATGGGCGTCCCATTCTGCTATTTATGAGAGATGATGGAGGCCTTTGTTGTTGAGCCAATTTATTATTGGGATTACCTCTGCTTTGGATCCCAAAGGTTGCTGCCCCAGGATTTTATCATTGGCAATGTTAATGCTGCTTCCCCCTCCTGGGACTTTAGAGATGTTTTGTCGCATTAATGGGATTTCCTTCTTACATAATTGCCAAATTTTTGTGCATTCTCTATTTGGTATATTAGAGTCCAGGAGCTGCTGCTTGTGCAATTTAAATATTTTAGCTCCAGAACTTTCTTCCACCACGCTGTTGGACCTGTGATCAATCTCCATACTATTTTTGCTCCTAGAGCCAAGTTAAGGAATTTTGGGGACCTGATTCCCAAACCACCTTTTTCTTGTGCCTGGATTATGCTCTTCCATCCCACTAGATTGAACTTATTTTTAACTGTCTTCCCTCCTTGCCAGAGAAAGTGTCTAAGAATTCTTTCCATTTTTTGATGGAAGATAGCGGGAGCATGATATAAAGAAAAACGATATAAGGGAAGAGAAGTGATACCTGATTTAAGAAGCACTAGCCGTCCTGCTGGGTTCAACCACATTGTGCCCCATTGTTGCACTTTCCTCTCTATTTTATCAATTATCTCGTTCCATGTATCAGCTTTTAGAGGACCCAGACTAACTGGCATTCCTAAATAGGAGAAGTGGTTCCAAGTTAGTTTGCTAGTGACTCCAAAAATGCTTGCGATGTTGTGGATGATATGATTTGTTGTGTTCCACCCATAGATGCAACTCTTTTCCTGATTAACTTTCCCTCCTGAGTAATCCATAAATTGATCCAAGAGATTTTTAAATCTCCTTGCTATTGTCGCTGAAGCTCCTCCTATCAGCAGAGTGTCGTCCGCAAACTGTGAGTGATTGATGTTTTTTGCTCCTTGTTCAATCTTGATGCCTGTTATGAGACCTATTCTTCGGTTGTGATCCAATGCTTGACTGAATGATTCATCCATGAGGATAAACAAATAGGGTGAGAGCGGACAACCTTGTCTGAGGCCACGAGAAGATTGGAAGGCTGAGCATGGTCTCCCATTTATCAAGGGAGATATCCAAGGGCCAGTTATGCATGCAGCTATCATGTTGGTGAAGGAGGGATCGAATCCCATTTTATGAAGGACAGCAAAGAGGTAGGAATGCCTTACTCTATCAAAGGCATTTGCAAGGTCCAACTTTAGGACGAATCCTTTTTCCTTCCTAGACAAGCTTGAATGGATGGCCTCTTGTACAAGCAGGATAGAATCTGATATTTGCCTATTAGGGAGGAAACCTCCTTGGTTTTCAGAGATCATAGAAGGGAGATGGGGTTTAAGCCGGGTTGCAAGGATTTTTGAGATGATTTTATAGGCTGAGTTACATAAAGAGATTGGTCGGAATCTCGAAAAGGAGGAGGGGCGATTTTCCTTCGGAATCAGGGCTAGGTAAGTGGAATTAGTAAATCCTCCCATTTTGCCTTTTTTCATTACCCACTGAATCATCTTTAAGAGGTCTTTCTTTATCATTGTCCAATATTCCTGATAAAAGCTAATAGGGAATCCATCCGGTCCTGGAGCCTTGTCCGGGTGTAAACTCCAGTTGGCTGCTCTGACTTCCTCCTCTTCTACTTCTTTCATGAGCTTGCTGTTCATCTCTTGATTAACTCTTTTAGGCATGTGCTGGAGCATGCTTGAGTAATCCTCTGCACCTTTGTCTTCAGTTAATAACTTACTGTAGTGCCTTGTGGCTGCCTCCTTTATTGATTGCTGAGTGCTGTAGCTATTTCTTTCATCATCCATTATATTACTCACTGTATTTCTGATCTTTCTGACTGTTGCTTGGTTGTGGAAATATGCAGTATTCTTATCTCCCTCCTGCAGCCAAAGCTGCCTCGATTTTAATCTCCATTTTGTTTCTTCCTCCCTAAGAGCTTGGCGCAGTTGGGCGTAGAGTTTGTCTTCTTGTTCCTTATTCTGTTGGGATAGTCCCTGCGTTTCAATTCTCTGCTGCACCTCCTCCAGCTCTTGTTTGATTTTCTTTTTGTGCTCCTCAGGCTCTTGATAATTACTCTTTGCACAGTTCTTTAAATCTTGCCTTGCTTTTTTCAATTTTGTTTCCCATATGTGAATCGGAGATCCCTCCACATGTTGAGTCCAGGCCGCATACACCACTTCTCTTGCTGTTGGAGACCGATTCCAGTTTGCGCTATATTTGAATGGGATGGGTCCGAGAGGACAATGGAGTTGAAGGTTTAGCGTAACCGGGTAATGGTCAGAGGTCGACACATTGAGGATATTTGAGTATCCTGTTGAAAAGGTGGAGAGGAAGTCTATGCTGATCAGAAAGCGATCAAGTATTTCCATGATGTTGCTTGAGCCTATACGCCTGTTGCTCCATGTGTATCTACGATTTTTGGGCCTAATGTCTACTAGATCATGGTCCTGAATAGCTGCCTCCAATCGGCTTCTGAAGGGGTCAGAAGTGAAGTTACCTCCTCTTTTTTCATTTGCGTGCAGCACCAGGTTGAAGTCACCAGCTACAATAAGATTAGCGTTTCGATCCATTTCTATATTTGCTATCAAGGTATCCCAGCAGATCTCTTTTTCTCTATACTGATTTGGTGCATACACATTGTACACAATTATTGATTGGCCACCTGTTCTACTGTCAAGAGCGGTTCTGATCCAGCTTTGCTGGTTGTTGGTAGAGCTGCATATCCATTTGCTATTGTCCCATAAATTTGCTATGCCACCTGATGCTCCTCTTGCCTCGCTTATACTTCCACAAAAACGCTTCTGTTGACTTATTACTTTGCTCATATCCTTTTGATCTTGTTTTGTTTCCTGTATAAGCATGATTTCAGGATTTTCACTTTTTATTAGTTCCTTAAGGGCAGCTAGCTTGGAGGGGTGCCCTAATCCCTTGCTGTTCCAAGTCAGCATTTTCATCATGAGTTACCTGATGTTTGGAGAGGTGCTCGCCTCTCATGTCCCTTACTGCTTTTTTCTTTTTCCTGGCCCCCGAGAATGAAGCTCTCTATTGGGGTTTGTGTGCCTAGAGCTATGTCTTTTTGTGCATTTTCATCCCTTTGCTGCTTAGCTATTTTTCTTCCAGGTCCTGGTTTTTTCTGAAGATCACTTGGTGCTCCATTCTCCTTTGAAGAGTTTCTGGTGGTTCTTGAAGAGGGCGGATCGAGAAGAGGTTGCTTGGAAGGGGAAGAGATTTGGGGAGGGGGATCAGAGGACTGTAGATCCGGGCCAGACTCCATCTCAGAGAGGATCAAGAAGGGGTTGGAAGAAGAGGGGATTGGTGGATCAAGGTTCAGAGATGGAGGGGTTGAGGGTCGAGGATTGGAGGTTCCAGGGACATCAGAATCCGGAGGGGTTTTGTGAGGAGCTGATGGCTTTTTCTTTTTCACAGGCTCCCAATGGCCTTCCTGCTCATCATTATCAACATTAATCATTTTTGCACATTTATTTGCGAAGTGTCCATATTCTTGACATACCTTGCATTTGAAAGGTATCTGTTCGTAGTCCAGTTGCTGGATGTGGCTCCATTCATCAACTTTCAACTTGATCACCTCCGGAAGTCCTCGGCCTAGATCGAATTCTACACAGATCCTTGCACACGCCTGCATGTTGTCTTTTGGTTCACTGCGATCTATGTATTTCCCGACTGCGTTACCTATTGCTTTGACAGAGTCATCCCCCCAGCAGTGAAGAGGGAGATGGGGCAACCGCACCCAAACTGGAACAGCATTTTGGATGTCCAGTTCTGGATCAAAATCCGGGGTCCATTTGTTGAGATAGAGGCCCCTGGAATCCATAAAGTATGGTTCGTTCCTGAATATTAGATCTTTGTCTTCCTTTGTTTCGAAATGAAATGTGTAGTATCCCCTGCCACAGAATCTAATGGATATTTTTCCCTGAGTCTTGTCCGACCAATTCCTTTCAACCCACCTTTGCACTATTTTAGGCGATGGCCAAAGTCCTGTGAACTACCCAATGAGCCCTTTCTCTGCAAGGGAAAGGGCTGCCATGCGAGGGATTGCAGGCGGCAGTTGCACTTCCTGTATTACATCAAGTTTTTTAACAAACTTAGTTGTTGCTGGTCGGATTCGTTGCGGAGGAAGGGATCTTATCAGGTTTGAGAAAGCTCGTTGCAGATCCGGATCCCCGCGGGGAGGATCCGGAGGATCCATGCTGGTGTAGGAGCAAGGCCGGCGCGCTCAAGTCGGGTTCCTCTCAGGCGCGCACGCAGCAGTTTTAAGGAGTAATATCAGTTCATTCTCTGTTATTACAAACCCCAAATAAATCAATTCCTTCTACAGAAAAGTACATTTCTTCAAGTTTATTAGCAGTTTGTTCTGCTGTAATTTCTCCAGCACCTTACACACATGTTGAAGGTGTTCTTCCCTTGCCCTGCTGAATATTAGTATGTCATCCAGGTATACAATCACAAATTTTCTGATGTACTCCTTCAACATCTCATTCATCAACCTCATGAACGTACTGAGCGCATTGCTCAGTCCAAAGGGCATGACTAGCCATTTGTACAACCCCTCATTCGTCTTAAAGGCTGTCTTCCATTCGTCCCCCTCTCGTATCTGAATCTGATGGTAACCGCTCTTCAAATCTATCTTGGAGAAATACGCTGCCCTACTGAAACAATCCATCATGTCATCCTTAAGTGGTAGCGGAAACCTGTACCAGATGGTGATCTTGTTGATGGCCCTTGAGTCGGTGCACATCCACCACTCTCCTCCCTTCTTGGGAGCGAGGACCATTGGAACAGCACAAGGGCTCAAGCTTTCCCTTATCAATCCCTTGTCCAACAGCTCTTGCACCTGCGTCCTGATTTCTTCATTGTCTTTGGGGCTCATTCGGTATGCTGCTTTGTTCGACAAACTGGCTCCGGGTATGAAGTCAATATGATGGCTTATGCTCCGTTTGGGGGGTAATTTGTCTGGCAAGTCATCTACCACTATATCTGTAAACTCCTGCAACATCTCTTGGATTTCCGTGGGTAAATCTGATACCTCCGTATGCAACAATACTGTCCTTGCTTTCTTTACAGCTGCGATATCTCACTGTCCTCCACCTGTTTTAAAAATTGTTTTCCACTGACCAACAACGATATTGGTTCACTTGTCTCTGCTGCCCCTTCTTCCTTGAGGGGTACAAGCGTATGCTTGATTCCATCCTTAACAAATTTATAACAGTTTGTCAATCCATCATGTACCACTTTCCTGTCGTACTGCCAAGACCTACCCAGCAGTATGTGACATACATCCATTGGCATGATGTCACAAACAAATTTATCCTTGTATTTTCCTATTTGAAACTCCACCTCGCATTGTTCATCTACCAGCAACTGATGGCCTTTTTGCAGCCATGAAACTCTGTAAGGGTTTGGATGTTTCAAACGCTTCAACTCCAACTTTTCTACCATCTCTGTGGACACTAAATTGTCAGTACTACTGCTGTTAATAATTAATTTACAGCACTTACCTCGTGACTTACAAACTGTTCTGAATAAAGCCTTCCGTTGTGTCTGGTCGATGATCTCCTTGACTGGTTTTAACAACACCTTGTGCAACACTAAAGCTTCCCCTGTCTCTGGAGCATTTTCGGCTTCTTGGAGAGGTGCTGCCGCTTCTTCTGGCTATGCCACATATGCACCCCACTGTCTAGCTTGTTCTGCTTCCAGACATTCAAACGATCTATGTCCCCATTTATGACATCGATAACATTGGTAACCAACTCCTCTTCCTCAGTCGTTACCTTTGCCCCGTTGGGATGATCTACCGCCTCTCGCGTTATCACCTCTATTTGGTAATCTAGAAGCTCTGGAACTGCTACCTTCCTCATTATTACTTGCAGTCTACCCTCTACCATATCACTGGCCTTTCCCCTTGCTGGCTCCTCGTCCTTTCCAGGCATTCTGTCTTCTGGTAATTTTCTCTTCGGCCTTCATCGCACTCTGATATGCTTCCTTAGTGTTCTTCAAAGACAAAATACTGATTTCATCCAAAATATCTAACCTTAATCCATTAACATACTTGGCTGTTCTTTCCGTAGTATCTTCTGTATATCCGGCTCGCAAATTGACTCGATAGAACTCCTTCGTATATTCCCTTACCATTAGTCCTTTCTGTCTCAGATTCTACACTTGTCTGTGCAATGCAATCTGGTAGTCCTTTGGCAAAAATCTGGCCTTTAAGTTGGCCACCATCCTTGACCAGGTTTTAATCGGCAGTTTATTCAACCTTTTCCTCTCGTTCTGGACACTATCCCACCATAGGGCTGTGTGTCCCTTCAATTTAGTCGCAGCGAACCTAACTCTGCGATCTTCGCTAATTTCCTTACATTCAAAATACTTATCCATCTCACTGATCCAATCCAATAAGACCTCAATAAACAGACTGTCGTCATAGGTTGGGAGTTCTGGCTTGGGTTTACTGCTTGCTACTAGAACATATCTCAACAATCTCACTTCTACGGACTCACCTTCTAGTCCATCTACTGCTACTTCAGGTTCCTGCTCGCTCTCATCACCGATCTCCGAGTCTCTTCTTCTCCCTGCCTCCACTTCCTCCAAACGGGCAGCAAGAATTCGAATCTCCTCTCTCAATCCTCCCTCTGCCAACCTTCAAGCACCTCTACCATGACCTCGCCTTCCTCTTTCCATATCTTCAATCAATTTAGCCTGCTTTGATACCACTTTGATGGGTCTAGCCCAACTCTTTATACACTTGTCGTAAAGGGAATGATTTCCAATGTCTGTTTGGTTGATTTAATCATACAGAATGATAACACGCGAATAAAATGTAATACATAAATTTTTGGATTTCAATTGTTGAGCATTCAATGATGTGTTTAATGAAAGGGTACTCGCCTTGAGGTTTGTGTCTCCCGCTCAATTATTTGGCTATCCCCTTGTTCGATGGTTTCCTCAATCTTTTACTATTTTCCTGTCGAGGGTTTCCTCTACAATGCTCCGCGAAGGTCTATGTGCAGCAATGCTGCAGATCTTGGTTGTGCTCCTGGTTACTCATTGTTGTGACTGTATTTGTCTTGGTTCCTTGGTTCTTAGCTGGTGGTGACTCATCCTGTAATGGCCAAGGTAAGTTCTCTGTTGTGTTTGATTTCTTTCTGCCGTGTAAGGTCGCTGTTGTGTTTGGTTTCCTTTTGCCGTGGGTTCTCAAGCCACTGTATGTTGGTTCATGCGTTGATGTTCCTCGTCCGGTTTTGGCAACACGACTTCCATTTACTTTCAGGCTCAATCGATGGCTCTCTTCCGACTCCGGTGCATACAGGTAATCTAACCTTCTCTGTCCTCAATTCATGGACTTCCTTCCGCAGTTCCTGACCTGGATTGGTCCTTGTTCTCCTCAGTTCGTCGACGCTGTCACTGGAACACCGGTCTCGGCCTCTCTATGAACCATCAGGTATCTGGCGGTACTCTTAACGACTTAGTTCTTCTTTCCAGCTCTTTATTTACTCTGCTATTTCAATATATCACTAACAACTGTGTATTCGTGTTTTACAGGAGGTGGGGTTTGCTGTTGGAGGGTTTGGTGTCACACGCCTCGGTTTTTGCCTGGTAGGCTTCTATCTCTTTTGACTTCCGGTAGTCCGTCGTCTTAGTCTCTTAATCTCTGTTCTTCAAATGGAAAGGGTTTGTCGTACGCTTGCCATGAGCAATGCTCTGGTTATCGGAACTTGGGTTTCCACCGTATTTAGACCGAAATTTTATGTTTGTGGTTGCGGCTCCTTTCTAAGCCCTCATCTTGGGTTCTCTGTTCAGAGTCTATATGTCTGCGCTATGTATAAATGTTATGACTGAAACCCTTACCCAGGGTTTGTGGCTCAGGGTTTGGGCGTGAACGATTTTCAATTTTACAGTTCTATTGTAACAGTTGAATATACCGGACTTTTCAACGTTTGGCAAAAAATTTCTTCCAAGAAACATATAATAAGATTGGTTCTGTTTTGAATTACCTGGTTGATGTATATTGTTTGTCTTCTTGGAATTTCGTGGTCGAAACTGTTGTCATACGCTTTCAATGTATTTGAAGTTCAATGTATAATTTTCTATTACACGACTCTGTGGTTTGGCTTGTAATGCTACTTGGCTGTCATATGAGATACAATGTGGAAACTGTCACTCAACCTCTAGGTGTTTGGCCGGTGCGAGACTCTGATTCACTTCCACTGTCTGCTTTAATAAATTATGAACCCTTATATTCGTATCTGCTCTTTGGTCTTGTTGTATTCACTGGTTGTCTCTTCTCCAGAACGCAATGCAATGTTTGTTTACTAGAATCTGTACATAGTTAGTTGTGTATTCGAATAATTGTTAAACAGAAAACATAGAATTACAGTAAGCATACAGATGGACAGAACTTTTGAACTCTCTATTGTTACTTTTATTTGAGTGCAAGAGTTATTGAATGGAACCCCTTCTTTGGTTTATCCTGTTACATTTATAGGTTCCCTGTTCCAGTTAATAAAACTGTACAATTGCCTTTTTTCAGTTACAGACTCTTACAGTTACTTGTTATTAGACATTCGTTTATCTTATGACAAGATTTCATGTTCAACCACATTTGTCTTTTTTTCCTTTAAAATAAAAGGATAATCAAAGTTTGTTAACAATAGATCAACCTATGACTATAACTGTTCAACTACCCTCAACTAACATAAAATAAAATAACAAAAATTCTACCTACTTTCCTGTCAACCAACAGAAAGACTAAATAAAAGTAAATTAAACTTCCTTTGACCTGGCAGAGACGTCACCGGTCATGGTGAGCTAGATGCTCCTGCATCATCAAATATAACCATTACTTGAAATTATAGCTGTTACCTATTAATATTTTTAATAAATTAATGAAATAATATCATTATTTAAATATTTTTTCAAA
>APFE031375912.1:917-12780 GCA_000404065.3 Pinus taeda
TTAACCTGCAAATGATACCCAAATACAGAATATGCGAAGAAAAGAGACCCAGAATACAAAATATGCGAAGAAAAGATACCCAGAACACAGAATAGCAATGAATTTATTATTCAGAGAGTAATGTTCACTTGCCTCTTCGAGGGGGCAACCTCCAGTAGAGCAGAGCTCGATTACAAAATAATACACGATGCTCCTCACAGGGAGTTTCTATCCTTTATATATGACTCCTACGTGCAATACCACTCGCCAATACCGTGTATTATTAATACCATCTATCTAATACTACGGCCCATTTGCAACTAACTGTGGTTCCGTTATTAATTGGGGATTAACCACTTACAATTATTAATATGGGCTTTATTGACTCTCGACTATGACGTGATCCCATTACATAAATAAGGGGGTTAGGGTGGGACCCTAACAGTTGAAGCTAGAAAAGATACACATTAGACAGAATCTTGCATATATGTTAAAAAAAGTTGTAACCAGGGAGAAACTGAGATTTTGATGAGCTTCAATTGGTCTTCAAGTATAATGAAGAAGCTAAGAAACAACTATGTCCAAAGTGGGGTCATTGTCCAGCAAATGAAGCAGCGTGGAGTTGCTATAATCAGTGTCCAAGTGGGAGATTGTTCGGTGTGGAGCCTGATTATCTTCTTTATTCTGAGGTACCATTGCATTGGATCCCAGTTCGTAATGTGGTAGAAACACCGCCCACAAAATGTTCACCACCAAGGGGGTCAAAGGGGGGCAACAATGATTATTTGGAACCACCCCTAAAGGGGAAATCGGGGGTAGTGCCCCCGAAGCTAAAAATAAATTTAAAATTGCCTTGTAAAGTATTGCAAATTTTGTAGTGAATTTGCTTCATTCGTTAGGTGGAGACCTGACGACAAAAGTTATGTTTAATTTAGGGTCTTTTTCCCTAGAATTCAACCCGCCGCTATATATGAGGGAATAGTATTGCGTCTTTGTAGATTTGTATTCTAAGCGAGGAAGAGAGAGGAGATTGAGAGCAAAGAGGGAATTACAACCGATTTGTTGTAGGTTGAACCTCTTTATTTTGTTGGATAATATAAAAGAAAAGACTGATTGTTTCTCCATGGACGTAACCCAAATTAGGTGAACCATGTATATCTGTGTGTCTCTTGTTTTATGTGTTTTATGTGTTTACATTTCTGCAATATATTTTATGTGTTCCATTTCTCTGTAATATATAATTTTCTAACAATGTTGTTTCCCAAATGACATTTTTTTCTAAAAAATTTAGTGTCATACAATCTTTCAGTTGTCTATTCAATGAGATGCCTGTCCTTGCTATTTTTCACACATCTTAATAAGTTTGTGTGTGTTCACGTATAATAACTTAGTCTTATATATTATTATAATATATATATTATATATATATGATAATATATTATATATATATCAGATGATTAGAAAGAGAACTAAATTATGTATATTAAAACGTTATTTTGTTATACAAAACTATATTTTTCATTAATTTTCGAAGTTGGAAAATTAATATTTGAATTGCATTTTTCAAACACATGTTCACATGAAATTTTTTCTACTATTTAAACAAATTAAAAAACCAAGAGTAGCATTTTGAAGAGGACTCGTAAATGAATATGGTAGTATTTTTTGAAATTATTTCGTTTTGAACATTTTATGTTATAGATTTTTCATTCATCCCCTTTCAAACTATCCAAAAAAAAATCAAGAATAACGTTTAAAATAAATTAGATAAAAAATATCATATGAATTTGAAAATTTCAAACTCATATGCCATTAGATAGAGTATTCCTTCACAAATCCGACATGATAAACTCCGCTACCTAAGAAAAAATACTTCCTTAAGACTATCAAGTTACAAAATGGTGTTGTAGAGAAATCTTCATAAGGGGGGTTAAAACTCTATTTTTTTGGCCCTCAACAACTCGGTTGTGCACCTAAAAAGCTCCATCCAGCACTTAAAGTAAAATTTTAAATAGATCGGTTGAGGAATTAATAAACCCTTGATCGAGCTCTTGATGTGGTTAAAAAAAGGATTGATCAAGCTATATCTCGATCAAACCCTTTCAAACATAACTCACCACCAACCGAACACCCACTGATATTGATGGCATTGATTAGGAGGCTACCGACCTAGGAGCTCGATCGAGCTCTTGCTACCACCCAAAAAAAATAAATGAAATAGAGTCGAATGTTCATTCATGAAAAAATAACAGAGAACTTTCATTCATAGAAAAATAACACAACGTGGAAATTACACAACAATTGACAAAAAACATGGGAATTTGGAGAATTCAATCTCGAAAATGAAATCAAGTGCCAAGCATAAAGGAATTGTGAGAAAAAGATAGGGAAAGGATGAGGAAAAAATGACAAACATTGACAGAACAAGAATATTATCCAATTCAACATATTCATGAAAATACAAGTAATTCTTTGTCTTGCTTCTCATATTACCTACTCCATATTGTATGCATTATGAAATATGATTCAAGACAAGAAAAAATGTAGAATCAAACAATATAACTAAGATAAAATAAGCATTAAAAGAAATACCATGTAGTTAAAGTTTGATATGCAACAACAACTAAAGAAAAATCATTTGGTGTGATTAATGGTTCATTGTAAATTGGAAACCACTTGAATTCATCTAAATTGTGAACCACCTTCCAACTATAATGTTTTATGGTAACCCACAAAAACTAAGGATGTGATTTAACCATTAAAGAAAACCATTACATTTCCATATATTATTTCCATGAATTAAAATTCTTGGAAATATATACAAGAGGGATTAACAAAATGGGTTGTTACATAGGTGCTCCAAAACCTATAAACATTAGTTTGATTAAAGATCAATACTCTTGTAGGAGTTAAAAGAGAGAAAATGTGTCAATATCTAGAAGGATCAAGAGTATCCCTCCTTCCAATGTGCATGTTGAAAATACATTCTTTGTTAAACGCATAACAACATTAAATATTCATGACATCCATCATCATAACATAATGGTTCCTTGAATCCCAAATGATGATCCATACCTTTGAAAACCTCACAAGTTTCTTCTTTCAATCCTCATGAAGGTTATGAGACTTTGTTAGAAAGCATATTTTTTAAAAGACATACAAAGTGTAGTCAAGTCCCACTAGGACAGTCGGTTGAGGATGGGCCTCATTAGAAGGAAACCTAGGATCAAACCTCATGGGGGTGGTTGTGCCCTGTGTTATGTGCAGGAGGCATGCTGAGAAATCGAGTCATCTAAGGGCTAGTGTGGGTAAGGCCAGGTGCAATCCCTAGGTGACTTTGATGGATTATATTCCCCTAGGTAGTGGTTCCTCAAGCCATAGGTCAAGCGTGGAGAATCACATAAAACTTGAAAAAAAAATATACAAACTATAGTGTAGATTCATGCTTGTAAAAAAATGAGTCTATTATTGCATATCACTACAATGCTCCACGAAAGGCTTAAGTGATTAATCAATATTAGGTTCATGTATTATAAATGAAAAAGAAATAAATTAACTTGCATGTATTGATGATATGCTAAACGTTTACAATGTTATTATTTTTATATTGTTACAATCTAATGTCGATTTTCATTTGGTTGTTTTTCAACATGTAATCATGAAATATATTGCAGAGTATACTTCACTAAGTATAAAAAGGGTTATAAAGTTGTCAAGATTTGATGAAAAGAATTAAAAACATAAAATTCATTGGACATCCTTATTTTCATGTGTATAAAAAAGGTTCCGTGTAAAAACATATAGTTCTCAAAATCCTCTTACCCCTCCGTGTGCCCTACTTAATTGTTGTGGTAAATTTTCCATGTACATTCTCCCCAAAAATTTTCTCAAATCACTTATGCCATGTTCACCATGAATGATAAAAATGTACATCCATTGTTAATAAGACCTTGAAACATATTCCTTGTTCTCTAAATCCACTAAAAGCTCTATCTCTCAATTTATTTTTGTTTCCTTGTCAACAATTTCATTGGTCTTTTCATACTTTCTTTCTTTGGCCATTATCCACACATATTTTCTTTTGCAAGGAACAAACATCACATAGTTTAATTAGGGTAATTGTAAAGGATCACCATATATCCACATACTTGCATTTCAAACACTTTGTATGTCCACGATTCACCTTAAACACACCATCACTACTAACCAACTTTATTTACTAGCCATTACAAGTAGAGTAATTTCTTATCCTTTACTTTGAATTTTTTCACACAAACATAGCTTGACTAGGAGGAAAGTAAGTGACCCTAATCCACATATTTATTTTACTTGTTTTTCTCATTCTAATTCACACCAAACTTATCTTAACTAGAAGGAAAGAAAGTTGCCTTAAATCCACACATAATTTATAGTTGTTTTCTAACCAAATCCATTATTTCATTTTATTTTGGGATCAGGAGTTGGTGTTAGTAAAGAAAGAAAGTAGGCACTTCCCCCCTTGCACCCATGGGGCGAAATTGTGGGCTATATGAAATATTTCTCAAAGAACTAATTTTTCCATCTTCCAATATGCTTACATATAGTAATTAGTGTTGAGTTGATTTATTAACACAAATTAACACAAGCATTCATTATCAATCTAGGTTTGTAAAACTTGGAGGCAAGTCCATAGTGTATGGATATCAGATGTAGCCAAACATAGAAGATAAAATTTGGAGAGTTAAGGAAGTGCATATTACAAATATAAACCTATTTTAACAATTTCTAATTCAATTATGTAATATGTGAGGGATGAGGCTCCTAACTTAGGAGAACCAGGTTGTCCTTCCCTACAATACTACTTTCATGAAGATAAATCCAAATCACTAATTAATAATGGTTTATGATGCAGAAGATGTAAAAGAAGAGGCCTCTAACTAAGCATGACTAGATTGTCCTTCTTCACAATTCTACTATATCATAATCACCATTGCTTCAAACCAGAAATGTAAAAATAACTTCAAACAAGAAAAGGAGAATGAAATTCAGTTTTAGTTCAAGATCAAATAGAAGGGGAATTTAACTTAAATTCCTCTGTGTCCCTTCATATGTAGATTATAATTAAAGAAATATTCATTCAGCAATCATCACACATCTAAATACATTTGAAACAAGAACTAATTTATGAAAACTATCAAAATTGAACCAAGAAGTGTACTTAGCTTGGTGTGGGGGCCCTCCACCCTTGCCTTGCACACGTGAAGAAATCTCAGCTACAACAACTTCAGTAGATCAACCAAGCATGAACAACAAATTGAAATGAAACATGTTTTTCAATTATCTTTCACCCTTCAAAGAGTCTAAAAGTCAAATTACATTAATTCTACATTAATTCTACATTACATAAGCCTTCAAAGTTTTGGCTTAAATAGAAGATCATGAAACAAATTGATATAAAGTATCTCTAACAACTATATCTATCCATATCCACCTATCCAATTTGAATCCATCCAATCTATCACTAAAAATATGGAAAATCCCATGAAATCATAAAACTGCCCTATTTCCAGGGATTTTCTGGATGACTAGTCATGTTTAACCAAGCTTGACCGGGCCTGATTTAGCTTGTTTTCATTGAACCAATTGGAATTAGTTCAGTCCTAGTTCTCAAGCTTTCCATTCATGTATCTAGATTGAGCCCAAGCGTTCTACAAATATGTCAGCCACATATCCATTACCGGAATTTCTAATTCTGTCCAAAAATACTCTTAAAGCCCAATTTTTGCAAAAACATCTAAAAATTGAAAAACATAATTTATTTGCTTGAATATGCATAATAAGGTCAAAATAAGGTGTGTATGGATGGTATATGGTGGAAAATGATGAAGATTAGGTGGATTTTAATAAGCAAAATTTGATAAAAAACAAGGGCCAACATCTCCCCCTTGCTTACTCTCAAGCATGTCCTCATGCTTGCCTCTGTCTCCTCTTTGATCTTCTGCCTCTGCATATTTACCTCCCTGTTGTTCTGCCTATGGATATTCCATCATGTTAATGTATTTCTGATTTAAATGTGTTCTATAAGAAAAAGAAGAAATCTTTGACTCTTGAATACCCACAAAGATGAGGAGAATTTTTTTTGAATTAAAATACCAAACTGGACTAATATGTGAATTCTTGGTCACTGAGAATAAAGACCAATTCCAAACTTGTGATGTCAAATTCTTGGTCTTAAATGCAAAGAAAATTCCGCTGTTGAATATTCATGAGACAATTTATGTGTTATAATGTCTTCAAAATCGATTTTTGGAATAAGAATAAATATCTATGTTGTAATTCTTTCAAAAATTGATTTCTATGAGAGATATAAGCGAAATTACAGCCTTCTAACACCTCTCTTTTCTCTTGAAACTAACACTTTATTTTCAAAAATTTCATTCGTAATTTTTGCACTATTCTGCACTCACCAACACCACTTGACAACATTGTGCACGAGCTTTGTTTTGGCATTTTGTGTAAATAAGAATGAAACTAGGGTCTTGTACATTATTTTTTCTTAATGCCAATCTTAGACTTGGAACTTCGATCTTGGACCTACGCTACCACCAGACATATGTTAATTCTGACTTTGATTATGTTGCCCCAAATATGTTATGAAACCACCGCTGCTAATTTGAATTTTTAACTTATGCTGCCAACAAATATCTATTTAGACTTGGATTACGCTTCCACCAACGCACCTGAGCTACACTATCAATTAGATAATTGGAGTCTTCTTATTTGAAAACCATGTAACTGTAACTTGGACTTGGATTTTTCAATGAAAACCCATTTAAAACAAATCTCTGAGCTTGATTCTTAACTAAACTCAAATACTCCACGTAATTTACAAAATGAGGGTTGAAAGAACCAGGAAAATATCCCAAATAACAATGAATTTGAAAAAACTATCCACATGGAGCCTAAATGGGTTCATTCCGAAGAAAACCCATGTTTTCATTTTCCAAATTTCATTTTTGTTTGCTCAGAAAAATGACAAAAATTTGTGTCTTCTTAAAAATTTCGATATTTTTTTTTTAAGTGCAGTTGAATTCAATGTTTTCTAGAAGATATGTTGCCTAAATCTTTACCTATTACCTCCACTCGAAGTTGGCTCGATTCCTTCTATCTTTGACTTCATAGGTGTTTGTTGCTTCTTGAGAAATCAAAATCTTGGAGGAAATTGATTTTTTTCTTTACTATACACAGTCCATCTTCAGTAATGAAATCGATTCCTCTTTGTCACTGCAGTCTATCTTCAGCAACTAAAATCAATTTATGAAAACGCACATTTATCTCTTAGTTTTAACGCTACATTCACTCACCAACAATTCACACTTTGTTCATAATTTTTTTAGAACACGTTTCTCCCATTATCAACGCTGTCACTTAGAGTTTCAAACTCAAATTTAGGTTTCCAACCGCCTTTAAAACTCAGATTTATTATCTATGCTGACAACCATTTCTTTAAAACTCAACTGAATTTTACTAGACAAGGCCAATATTTCTTCAAGAACCATCAAGTCCATTATTTATGCCCTCGACCTCCAAAACTATTGCAACTTTTTCCTTGAGCCACTGATTGAGAGCAAACCGGGGATGAAATAACAGATCCTAGCAACATTCATATCAAAGAATATGAAATGAAGGCTTGTTGAAAAATCCATGTTAATGATTCTCGTTAATCATAGTTTTCATCAAAACTACTTCCCAAGAAATCGTTATCTATTACAAGTGGCAAAGGATTTTAATGACAACAAATAGCAAACGATTCCAGAACTGAAGTCTCATATAACACATTTCAACTAAATCTGAAGTTCGATTTTCAAAATCATTTAGTTTAATTGCTGAGGGACTGATGCTTACCTTCAATGGGATTTCTCTGCGTGATTCAAGGGATTCTCTACGTAATTGATGGATTAGGTTGGAGCTTGGCACAAAGCCTTCTTCGAAACACCATAAACCTCCTTTTTAACACTCTGTACTACTCGGTGTTGCCCTTATTTCTCCACAACCGAAGGTGTTGTATGAACGCATGTGGATGCAAAACGTTACTCCCTTTCTTTTTGAGCTAGCCTTTGGTTATGATGGTAGAAGAAAGGCTTATCTCAGAGCTTGTTTCGTTGTACTAGTAAAGGATAGTTGTAGCATATTTTTTAATATATTTTGACTGTTTTTCACATCAGCCATGTCTTTCACTTGTGTACCTATGGTTGCTTATGTTTCACTGTGTGTACTCACTTAACCCATCCTTATTAAGCTGCCCACATTCTTTAACATTTCATCTTTCATTCATAACCACCCTCATTATGCTGCATGTCCATACTTTAGTTTGTTTGCATCATAATTCCATGTCCCTCATTGCATTGCATTTGGATTTCAACTTCGGTTTTGTCATTTGCATTGTGCAGCCCATTCCAATACCTTAGCTTAAATAATGATTGCATTCTCAGCTTTGTTTATATATGCAATTATACATATGTCCTTCCATCCTCTCTGCTTTCATATATTGCATATACAGTTTTGCATTTTGATTTCTGTGCATTAGCCTTTGTCATTTTTTCATATTCTCACTTCTTAATTTGTTTTTGAAATGACCATAGGATAGGTCATTTTAAAATCAAATTTCTTATAATGACATTAACTCTTTGTTGTTTTGTAGGAAAGAAAAAAAATTTATGACAAAAATCTTAAGTCCTCAATCTTTGATCAAAAATACTTATAAAATGATGTATATGGAATTATGGTAGGAAACTTATATGGGTTAATTTAGGATTATCGAATTTTTTAATGTAGGATGTGTGGTAAGGTAGTGGATATAAATAAGAGTATGATGAGGATAGGATGTAGTTAATGGATTATAGATAGGAAAAATATAATATGATGAATGTAGGTAGGTTAAATGTAATAGATGCATATCCAAGTTAAATTAGTTCTAACAATTCTAGAATGTTTTTTGAAAAGTCAAACGTTCTAAGCGAAATTTTTACACTTACTATACTTATACTTCCATAATAGCTTGATGTCAATGCTAAATGATGATGTCCTTTGCTGGTTCATTTTTGACTCATGATGATGGTTCTTCCAAGATAGATTCTGATGAAATGTAGAGACTTATTTTCTATTTCATGTTTTCACATCTGATATTGATTCAGGATCTTCAAATGTTGATGTTGTTTAGGTCTCTTCTGCAATTTGTAAATGATGTTTCAGGTCCCCTTTGACATGTAATTTAGGTCCCTTCAATACAGCTGCTCAAACTATTTGCATAGTTTTATTACGAATCTTCCCCCTTACTTATTCTGAGACTTGTCCCCAAGTCTTTCTTATTCTGGAGGATGATTCCTACAAAATCAAACTATAGAAATGGTAAAACAAAATAGAGAATTCATATTGGCCAAACAAGTTGGTTTTCCGATATGAATTCGAGTTTGTGTTGTGCTAGTTTCCTGGATTTTCACAACCAAAATCCTTTATTATTTTTGATATTTTTCTATTTTTTTATTATTTTCTTTTCTGGATAGAGGTGGGGTATACTGGAGTAGGGAGGAATGAAAATCTTATGAAAATAGGCTATATTGAAGTCATGATTTAGTAGTAAATGGATAGATAATAAGTCTAGACTTCAACATGCATGATCGCGGAGCTTAACATACAATATGGATGATGGATGAAATCATGAACAATATGTCTTATGAAAGGCTTCTTTGGAAATTGATGTGACTTGACATGGTACAGAACTTGACTTTTTCTTCTAATTATTAACTTCATGTCTTTTGTCTCGATTTCGATGATGTTGTAGAATGATTGGTGTTGTTGGTCGATAACTAAACACAAGCTTCAAGAGTTTGAGTTTCATTGGATGAACCCAACATCAGGTGAGTTTTCACTTTTCCTTGACTTGAACATTTTTATTCATATTCTTAAATATGAATTTAAAATTGACTTTGAAAAGTACTTCATCCATGGAGTTCACTCCTTCATTCTTCCTATGACTTGCAAAAACATAGCACTTGCCTGCAATACAATATTAGATGATGGAGGAAAAGAGGTGTACAATATCTCTTCTTCCAATAAATATATAAATCATTACAAGCATTGATTAGAAAACAAGTCCAAATATGATATACAAACAAAATGCATTTATTTACCCCTTGAGGAATGGTGGCCAACCTAGACCTTCTAGCGGTATATTGTTTACAAAATATTCATTTTATATCCAATTAAAGTTATTCCAAAGCTAAGATTAAGTGAATTCATATGACTAACTGTTTTATAAACATGTTTTCAAAATGGTTTAAAATGATATGGTAAAAAAGTATAAGGAGTGCCATGTTTGATAGAGTTGCTTGTTAATTTTTAACTAGACCAACAGTCACTGTTTAGAGTGTAACTTTTTCGTTAAAGATCATATCTATGTGATTCCAATTGGAAATTAAAGTACGTTCATTTTTTTTTTCCAATAGAGATAGGTTTTAAAAATCATTAGGTTTGATATCACAAAATTGGTGATGAACAGACCTAGGAGGTAGAGTTTTACTATGCTGATTTGAAGACATGCAATCACTAAATGTGGCATAACGTTTTCATTTGACCTCCAAATGGGATGATTCAAATTGTGTATTGATATAGAATTGAATTTATATCTTCCATATAAACAGGTTTTGAAAATAAGATGATTTGGTCTGTTCCAATGAACAGTCAAGACCTAGAATTGTCACCATGCAGATTTTTCGAGAAACAGTTAG
Source organism: Pinus taeda (assembly GCA_000404065.3). Lineage (NCBI taxonomy): Eukaryota > Viridiplantae > Streptophyta > Pinopsida > Pinales > Pinaceae > Pinus > Pinus taeda. Next base: position 11,663 of record APFE031375912.1, read on the forward strand.
TATTTCAAGAATAAATATTTCATATCATACTTGATTGAGGTGATTCAAATTGATTTGGAAACTAGATTCCAAGGGATATCTTCTTTATGAATTTTAGTTAAAATTGTTTCCGTTAGACATCTCAAATATAGGTTGTACTAACTTTGTCTTCAACATTTCACTTGAGACCTTGTTTTGATTTTGATCACATTTTTATTTGTGATGTAATTTGAAAGTTTCAAAATGGATTCAAAAACTAAATTTCAAGAGATATGTAAAAAAAAACACGATTTAAAAATGATCCTATATGGTTACCCAAAATAGGATTGTTCTTACTGCATTTTGCCATGTAGTCCTTTCAAATGAATATTGAACAATGATTTGAAGAAATATTCATGGCACTTTGAAACAAAATTATTATGGAAGTCTTATTGTGAATTCATTATACTTGTTTATTTATTCTATTCTATCCTATTCTATTTTAGAAAAATAATTCATTCTCTCAAGTATAAGAGAATTTCCAATGCATCCATTTTCATAACAAGATCATAAGTAAACTCATATCCAAATTTGAAAAATATATGTTAATGAATATTTGGAAATGAAAATTTATCTGATCATAAAGATTTGATGAGAAAGAATGTTGAAAAATGGAGTAGTGTTGTGACCTATTGACTAGTTGAAACCAAGTTTTGAAACGATCTTCGTTTGTTTGGCTCTCCTTAATTGTCATAGCACAAAGATCTTCTTGTGGTACTTGTTCAAAATCTTGTATGCACAAGGGATCTTGTGATATACATGCTAGAAATTCTTCAATTTTTGGCTCTAATGTTTGAGAAGAAAGCTCTAGATTCTCTTCTTGTGGATCATCTTCATGGATGTTTTGTTGCTCTTCTATATTTTGACATAAAGGTTCATCCATAGTGAGCATTCTAAATTGAGGACAAGGACTTAAGAATAGTTTTGTGGTGGCATACCCTCCTTCTCTAAATGATTTCTTTAACATCATTTTTTTTAGATCTTGCCTTGCAAATGGATTTTGTAGTTATTTTTTTATTTTGTTTTTTGTTGGGGGTTTTGTTTTGGGAATCTACTTTTAGGATCTCTATTTCTAGGCATAAAGAAACATAACTAAGAGA
>APFE031375912.1:13018-81860 GCA_000404065.3 Pinus taeda
ATAACTAAGAGAAATGTATCTTAACTAATTTTTTTTTATCAAATTTTTAGTTTTTTTGTTTATCTTCTATTTGACTATGCTAATAATTTCCTCCCCAGCAATGGCACCAAAATGTTGAGCTAATTTACTAACACAAATTAACACAAGTATTCATTATCAATCCGAGTTTGTAAAACTTGGAGGAAAGTCCATAGTATATGGATATCAAATGTAGCCAATCTTAGAAGATAAAATTTGGAGAGTTAAGGAAGTACATATTACAAATATAAACCTATTTTAACAATTTCTAATTCATTTATGTAATATGTGAGGGATGAGGCTCCTAACTTAGGAGAACTAGTTTGTGCTTCCCTACAATACTACTTTCATGAAGATAAATTCAAATCACTAATTAACAATGGTTTATGATGCAGAAGATGTAAAATAAGAGGCTCCTAACTAAGGAGGACCAGATTGTCCTTCTTCACAATTCTAGTATATCATAATCACCATTGCTTCAAACCAGAAATGTAGAAATAACTTCAAATAAGAAAAGGATAATGAAATTAAATTTTAGTTCAAGATCAAATAGAAGGGGAATTCAACATAAATTCCTATGTGTCCCTTCATATCTAGATTATAATTAAACCAATATTCTTTCAACAATCATCACACATCTAAATACATTTGAAACAAGAACTAATTTATGAAAACTATGAAAATTGAACCAAGAAGTGCACTTAGCTTGGTGTGGGGGCCCTCCACCCTTGCCTTTCACACCTGAAGAAATATCAACTACAACAACTTCAATAGATCGACCAAGCATGAACAACAAATTGAAATGAAATAGGTTCTTCAATTATATTTTAGTCTTCAAAGAGTCTCAAAATTAAATTACATAAATTCTACATTACATAAGCCTTCAAAGTTTTGGCTTAAATAGAAGATCATGAAACAAACTGATCTACAGTATCTCTAACAACTGTATCTATCCATATCCACCTATCCAAGTCGAATCCATCCAATTTATCACTAAAAATATGGAAAATCCCATGAAATCATAAAACTGCCCTATTTCCTAGGGATTTTCTGGATGAGTAGTCATGTTTGACCAGCCTTGACCGGGCATGATTTAGCTTGTTTTGACCAAACCAATTGGAATTAGTTCGATCTTAGTTCCCAAGCTTTCCATTCATGTATCTATCTCGAGCCCAAGTGTCCTGCAAATATGTCATCCACATAGCCATTACCGGAATTTCTGATTCTGTCCAAAAATACTCTTAAAACCCATCTTTTGCAAAATTATCTAAAAATTGAAAACATAATTTATTTGCTTGAATATGCATAATAAGGTAAAAATAAGGTGTATATGGATGGTATATGGTGGAAAATTATGGAAATTAGGTGGATTTTAATAAGCAAAATTTGATAAAAAACGAGGGCCAACAATTAGGAAAGAGTAAGGCTACCACTATCCACACATCTTTTCTTTTCTTGAAAGGAACAAAAATCGCAGAACGTAAATAGGGGAATTGCAAAGGATCACGACATATTCACATCATGACTAATCACACTTCATATGTTCATAATTTCACTTGCATGCACCTTCACTCCACACACTAAACTCACTTTTACTTGGTATAAAGGTATCCTATATTGGAATATTTCTACTTAGTTTCTTTGAGCTTACATTTTTTACACACCATAAGTGAAGCAAAGACTTTATAGAAACAACCTTAACATGAACTCATCAAATTCCCCATAGGGTCCCAAGATAATTTAAAGTTCAAGTTAGGACAATGAGGGTAGGAAACACATATGCCATTATGGTTACTTTCATATTGAAACGTAGAAGTTGTCTTTTAGAGAGCTTAAAATCCTACATCACCCAGTGAAAAATCCGATAATGAGGAGAAAAATGTGAAGGGGGTAAGGCCTAGGTGGAAGATTATCACGAACCTCCTTGTTGTCTCCCGACACTTGGTAGGGGTTATGGGTCCAAAAGTCAAAACAAAAATCTGAGATTCACTCATTCCCACTGGATGTAGGAAACTTAGCGGCTAAATATTAGGGAATATTTCCCTATAGGTCGCAAGTGTAGGAGCATTCCACCTGAGGTGATTTTTGTCAAGATAATGGAAGTATTGCCAACTCTTTCGTGGCATAGCCCTAGTACTCCCCGATATAATCCTCTCCATATCTCGGTTGGTTTTTGGATATTAGAATTGTCGTCAATACTTTTAGCGCATGGCCCGAGTACCCTACTATAAATTCTTCACAAGGCCTAGTCGCTACTTGAGTGGAATGACTTTAGGTATTTTTAATATTTTTTCTCATACATAAAACCTCACAAAACCTTTTTTGTTCATTATTTCGCACATTAGAATTAAAGGAAAAATTAACAATTTATTTTTTTTTTCTCTTATATATGTGATTTATTTGGTTTTCTAAAATAAAATCCCCCTCACCATATTTTCCCACACACTTATTAGGGAACCATAGGGTACCCAAGGGTTACCCATCACCTTAGGTGCCTACAAGATCTCCCACCATTAACAGGAGAAGTGCATATTCTCTCACCATTTCGACATAGAACAAAGAACCAAGTCACCTTGTTTGGAACATCCATTCTTGGATCCACGTCATTGGGATATAAATCCTCTCATGGCACCCCCACCACTAGCCCTCAAGGCAGTACAATCACTACCAGGCAGGGTACTCCAACCAAACCCACCCTGTAGGGTACTCTAATCAACACTACCCTGTAGGGTATCAATACCAATACCAACACCAATGCACAAGGTCATTACATCATGGATAACACCAACAAGATACCATTTTTCGATTCCTTAAATCTCCCAAATTTAACGAAACTCACAAATGATCCCATTGCCCATAATTAGCAATATTCCCCCGTGGAAACCAAGTTGTCATCAAATATCCCTAAATTCGAAGGAAAGGGATAACACCTTTCCAATCATATCATGACGTTACACCTATGGTGATTTCTTAAATAAACATGTGTATGTACTATTAAATACTTATAATTCACTAAATTTTATATTTTGTATTCTGCTATGCAGGGATGGAAATTGATCAACCACATGAGGAACAAGATCTGCGTTATCAAGTTGATGAATGACTATAGGAACAAGATGTGCCCTATCAAGGTAATCAACCACTATAGGAACAATATGTTCCTTATTAAGTTGATCAACCACTAGAAGATCAAGTTTTTCCCTCTTAAGATGATAGGACAACAACGAGTTGTAGTGGTTTGTAAAGGGGTGGAAGGTTTGTAGAAAATTTGGATGCAAGCACAGGAGAGGACCTTGAGGAGCCTAACTCACTTTTACAAAGCAGGTTAATAACATCATTCAATAGTTTTTTGAGAAACATTCAGTTGCACTAGCTCAGATATTGAATGGCTTGATCAAACATAAGAAACTAAAAGATGCCACAATGATTTTGGGCATCCAACATACTACAAGCAAGAAGATACATATGAATTCCACTGAAAATATATCAAAGTCATTCTCTATGTTTGAAGAATCAGGGAAAATCGATGCTCGAGTTGTTCGTAGGGAAATTATAACTACTATGTTGCACCAAGTACATCAAGAAAGCTAAATTTGGCAACAATGTCGATATTTCTCCATGTTTCGAGAAAAAAATTACACATGCATACCAAATTCAGGGTTTGAGTAAATTAAAATCATGAAGTTGGTTATTGGGCTCTTATCACTAGGAAACTCTACCAAGACATGCTTATAATGTGAATCAAACCATTTGTGGTAGAGTTTTGGGAGAACCATTCATGTGCTATTATATATAGAAAGAATGTCATACAACACCACCTATCTAAAGGTGAGTGTGTAGATCATGCTAAGCACATTGTAAAAATGACAAGAGTTTCATTGTTCAAGGAATTTCAGGAAAACAATCCCCATGTCAAGATATCCATAAGGATGTTTCAGAAATTGAAACCATGGCTTATTAGGACTAATACAATGTGTGTCACGTTTTGTTGTTGATATCACATTGAATTCTAGCTTCATTATGACACATTCTATGAATTTTGCAAGAAGAAATTTCACGATGACCCTCCTCCTCCTAAAATGCACAATCTTGTTTCGTCAATATTGTGCACAAGAGAGCTACAAGAGTTTTTATACAATAAAAGCTGTATAGGTGGGAGAATATGTAATAAATGTGATGATTTGGCATTGTTCCATAGAAACTTTCATATTGATCCCAGCCTGTATGGAATGCCAAAAATTTCAAGGTCACATGGAAACAATACAAGTATGTCATGGTAAATCAACCATCTCCTTCAACTATGCCACCTAAAAGGATCACCTATGTTGAGAATGGGATTCCTATTTCAAAATTCATGGGGGTGTTTAAGAAACATATCTATAAATATGTAAAACACTTACATAGATACAAGTGTAAATCTTATGAATTTAAGCATTCTCGCAAAGTATTCTAGCCAGACACAATCTTATCAGTGGTAGACTTTGCCAAGAATTACACATTTGTTTTTCAGATAGAGATACAATGTGAGTATTATCAGTCAAATTGAGTATCCATATTCATACATGTTTTCTACATACATGCACAATTGAATGTTAATGGTAGGGATAAAACTAATGAGTCACATGATGTGATTAAGGAGTATCACTTCTACATCAACGATGATCGTGAGCATGACACATTGTTCGTCCAACATTTATTTTACTTGATTTATGAATCATTAAAAAATAATGGCATATCATTAAGAAAGAACTAAATATGGTCGGATGGTTGTGTATGGTAGTTCAATTTGCAATTTTCATTGTTTGAGTCATCTACATATGAAGACATAAATTCAACATACTTGTAGCTATTTTGAAATGAGACATGGAAAGGTTGAGCATGCTGGTGTAGGTACTAGTGTGAAGCATTCACTGGGAGGTAGCAAACGGGTCATGATGCAAATTGACTCAAATTGTCACTAGAGGTGGTCAACTGCTGCAAATATCATTTAAGACATCAAGTTCATGGATCTATTAATCTTGTGCATAGGTTCTTCTAAAATCATTTAACTTGGTGATGTGAATAGATATATTCCTTGTTATTGTAATACTATAGAAGGCACGAGGGAATTACACTCACTGAAAAGTAAAGACATGGGGGAAATATTTGCCATCGAAACAAGAAAACTTGCATTTTTTGTTATTTTTATATTGGTGTTGATGGATGTAGACTTTCTCAATGTGAAAAAAATGCATACATGAAAGGATGAAAATATGTCCCTCGTGATCTGAAGGGACCTCTTCTGATTCTGACATGGCAAGAGATGCATGTTAAAGAGGCCATCACTTCACTTTATCATGATAGAGTCTTTGATGTTGTAAGGGGAGGTATGTAGCATTTATCATTAATGATTTCATCTATCAATTGAAATCTTGAACATATAACTAATACATATTTTTTATTTTTGTTGTAGGCAATGTTTTTGTTGTCAATTCCCCCTCATGAAATAAAGATAATGTGACCTACTATTTTATGCAATGCGCATAAGTAAAAAGAAGGCTGGTGTGGCCATATGAATATGGACATTTCACATACCAAATTGGTGGCATGGTTGTGATTGGTCATTTTTTTGTAAATGTTAAAAAATAGGGTGGTCACATTATTTATAGGGATTTTATGAATGAATATATATCTTTCCAATACAATCATCTAGCCATAGCAACTCAGATCAACCTCGCAAAAATCAAAGCAAAGACATAGAATCTATCCATGAATTTACTATGGAGATTTTCATTCCTATCCCCCATTAACTAGATGTGTAGATGATGCCAATGGAAATCCCTGACGCTGAGTCTATAGCACTCAAGTGTAACCTAATCTAACATAAGAGGTCAACATATTGTAATTTAGAAATGTGACAATTGAATTCTTTTGTAATTTTGTAATTTTTAATATGAATAAAATTCATAGAGAAATGTTTCCCTCTCATATTAGTTATTAGGAATAAAATCATAGAGAACTAAAATCAAAATTAATGTGGAAATGTTTAGCATATAATTGGGGCCACATGAAAGTATATTTACAAATACCCCATGAAAGGATTCATAATGGTTTATATGTTATAAGCTTTAGGTTCTTTGAGGTGCTTTAAATTTCTAAAATTTTCCAAATATGGAGGTTTTATTTTTAAGGATAGAATCCTTATGTAAACCCCATAGATTTATAATCAAGAGGGATCTAAAATTTAATGAAAATTTTGAATCTAGAGGGATTTAGATTTAAATTAATTAAAAATATTCATATTTTTTTTTTTAATGTCATGTATTGTATCCATGTTGAGCATGGAAGAAATTTTATAGATATACATCATAATGGGTTCTAGAAAATCGATTTTAGTAGATAATAAAGTTAATATAACGTTATTTTACTTAAAACGGAAATTCAACTATCTAGGTTATGAACAACATTGAAATATTTTATGTTATTAGTAAATGGTGTGTCAATTTGATATAAATCGTAGAAAGAGTTAAGCACTTGCTTCATATAGGATTGTAAAAAGTGCAACTATATATATATATCATGTTATGACTAAGCTATTGTAGATAACCTCAAAAGAAATAAAATTGAATAAAACTTATTCAAATCCTAATTGTGTTTTTTAATTGAACCTTAAGATAAGGAATTGATTGAAATACTTGGATAGAAAATAATATTTAGGAAATTTCATAAAATTATATAAAATTATAGAAACGTATCATTAATAATATTTTGGTATATTATATTCCAATACATATGACTTATATTTTTTTATTTGTTTGTCGAAATGTAAACAATATTGATTTTTTAACTTCTTTATCATTATCAATTCATGATCATTGAATAAACACAATTATGGAAACCGCATACTTCTAACCATTAAAATATCTTATAACTAGTAGCATTTCAAATGTGTAGAATCATTCAAAATTTTGAGTAACTTATTAAAGTAATCTTAAAAGAGTTGACCACAATGGTATATGGGTGGGTTACAAAAATGTTTATACATAGGTTTTTTATTATAATATGGATGACTTTAAAATTCAAATAATTTATTAAAATAATCGTAATATCGTACATTGATTGCACTAAAGGGCACTTTCTACAAGCCAATATGAAGCATATTTGTAATTCTTTCCATGCTCAATATTAAATTAATACATGATATATTTTAGTCCAATTTAAGTATCAAAGTGACTTACATCATGGTAAGGTTGTAATTATTTTCTTAGTCTATGATATGAGAAATCAAAATGTTTTTTTTTGTAAATTTTTTCTTCTTGAATGTTATAGATTTCATAGTCATGACTTGATGGTGTCTGCATAATCTTTTTACTTCTATAATCTCATAAATTCCATATTCATGGCTTGATGGAGAGTCCTACATAGTTCTTAAATCTTATACCATGGAGTTTTTAGTTAATTACACATGGATTTGCTATAACCTTTTATTTTTCAATACAATGGAGAGAATTTCAGTGTAGCATATAATTGAAAAATATTCACAAAATGGATGATAAAAATCATTAAATACAAAGAAAAGTTGTATTTTAAAATATAAATATTAGTCATCTAATTAATTAATTTTAAATTGTTATATTTTTTTAATAAAATTTGTACTATAGATTTTTTTAAACTTGCAAAATAATTAACATCCATAACATGAAATTTAATTAACATGCCCATTAATAAGAATTAATAAACATCCATAAACTAAAATAATGAATGTATCAATAATATATATGTGTGTGTGTGTGTGTGAAAGTCTATAAATTGAAATAATGTACATGCATCCATAAACTTCCCATATGAAAAATACAAAGTCTATATCACATGTGAATGTTCTTTATAAAATGGGCCTAAAAATATAAAAACTATGTGGTACAAGTACCACTACCCCTACATGACCATTGGCTAAACACGACATCCAAATATTGGTACTGCAATATAACAAATTTGAATTCAAATTAATTAGATATTTATTTAAAAAATAAACAATACATAAATAAATGATTTTGAACCACATTTAATTACATATGAATGTAATAACCTCACAAGAGTCCAAATGAAAGTCAAGTAAGATGGGGGTTTAATCAATCTAGGTTTGGTGCTTCTATGCTTGTGGCTCAATAATTGGGGCTTGTGTCGATGGACCCACATCAACAATGCCTTCATACCCAACATCTCATTCACGTTGAGACATCATTGTGACCTAGACACCACTCTGCATATAAGCCTATATAGACAATGATAAAGACAAATTATAAAGAGTTTATGAGTTAATTAGCATGCATCTAGCTCAAAAAAAATAAAATGTATGATTCTTAGGAATAAAAAAGTTTACCTCAATTGTTGGTCCATGTGGCTATACATAGTGACACTCCTCCACATGAGTGTGATGAGGTGGAGGTGGAGGAGACTCCATAAAAACATGCATTAGTGGAGGCTTCTCTAGTTGACCAACTGTCACCTCAGATGACCTCAAAATCTCATCCATGTATCCATGTGTCTACATGTTATCATGAATTTATTAATATAAATGAAATCTTATAGGAAATTATTAATATAAATAATGTATTATTTAACGATAAGAATCAAAGTTCGATATATATGTACCTGGTCTATTTCATACAAGTTGTATGCCCTCCAAGTTTCATGGATGGCATCATGACATAAACGTGCATATGACAAAACCTGGTTGGGGGTAGAATCTCGAGAACTGAATCATCAAATAATGGGATTGAGATGTCACAAGACAATAGTGGTGGTCTACTCATCTCTCCACTCAATGAAACCTGTGCACTAGCTAATATGCTCTGCTTGTTATGCACAATGGTATGTCTGGTTTCAATGCTATGTTTTGAAAGCTTCTCTAGCTCTGTCAGCAATACAACGCTCTGATACAGTAGTGGGAAAAATCTCAGAGGTAGTGGTACATGCACAGGGTCCCTATATGTCCTTAAATGATCATAGCTACGTCCACTATCAGGTCCATAAAACTTAGATCTGGTGTTGGTGTAATATGTAATAATATGTATCATGAACTCCACATATACATGCATAGAAATTAAACGGGGACCCGGTCATGGTAGGGGAACGAGACCCAAGTTCCAATGAATCAATCATAAACAAAATGGGTTACATCAACATTCTTAAAATATTTGAGTGGAATCAAAGTAGCATATCTAGAATGATGGTGTGAAGGGGTGTCAAACAACTCCCCTTGCACATCACTGTCCTTGGTGGCGACTTTCATCACCATCCCAAGAATCTGGGCCTCTAACCTCCTACTTCCTAATCCTATGTATGGCATGTAGGAGGTCATTATGTGGGCTCTCCTTCTGGTAGGTCTAGAACAACCTATCGATGCTCTCCAGCATCAAACTCAGGCTATGTCTAGTAGACAATTGAGCAGGGAGTGTACCCAACTCTCGTGTGATCCATACATGCTAGGCCCTAACATCCACGAGTGTGATAATGGTTGTGGCATGGTTTCATGGAGCAATCGATGTTGCATTATCATCCTCAGCTTCACCCTACTGCGGGTCTGCAAATCATAAACACAATTTAACATATATAACAAACTAAAAACAATAACATATTCATTAAATTCAAACACATCAATTGAAGACGATTTAAAAATTAAAGACAATTTCAAGACATAAACACATAAAGCTTAAAAATATTTAAAAATGCAGGAGGTGTATCTATGATAAGTGAAGATGGTCTACCCTATGTAACATTATCAACAAAGAAAGAATCACTACCTTTGACACTCCTACTGCCATTGGAGCTAGTATTTACGAGTGGAATAGGAACTTTGGTTGGGCTATGTGATCCTTCATGAGATCGACCATGCATAACTAATCCTTCCATACTCCGATGGTCTGTGGTTGGGGGTTGTATGGGAGATGACTCTACATAAATTTAATTGGAAGTGGTTTGATTGTAAGAACTATAGAGATAATGAATATAAGACAATCATATTTAAGAGGAATATAAGTAGTAGAGTTTTATTTTAAGTATGTAAGAGTCGTCTAAGCCATATAAGCTTCCATCATAGACCTTTATAATTGAAACGAAACTATTACATATAATAGATATAAACTAATCTAAGAAAAAAATGTTCACGAAGGAATTTTGACAAGAGAAACAATTCTAAACTTTAGAGTCCCTTTTTTTGATAATTTATCAACTAGAGTATTGAGTTCCATGTAAACACAATAAAAAAAAAAGTGATCAAATCTAACTTGACACTTTTTGCCATTTCTAAATAATGCATTTATTCATAGAGCATAAATATGTAAATACATTTATAAAATTGAAATAAACGTATTTGCAAAACTAATAAAATTCCATGCCAACTAAATACTCCATAAGACAAGCTCTTATAATGTTGTACTTTGACACGTGACATGCACTAAGCGCAAGCACATGAAAACAATGTTTATGGTACAACAAACTACCTAATGAAACAATATGGTACATTAGAAAATATTCAAAATGATTTTATTCACTTTAAATGCACTTTCATCATGGATTTAATGTATGTATCAATGCATTGTTAAAACATGACATTGCATAAGAGATGAAATTATCATAAAAAAAAACAAATTCAATTGAAAATAATACATAAAATATCATCAATCAGGATGCGGGTGCCTTAAACACGTATTAATGCAAAAGCATGAGAGGGAGGCAGCTGGCGTTATGACCAGCGGCTCTTGGCAGTTAAATACAAGTGAAACTCAGGCATTAATGGCTCTGAGTACTGGCGGACTACAAGAAAATAACTCCAGGATGGTGCACATCCATTCGCGCATAAATGAGCTGAAACTAGGCGGAATTGGCACAGGGTTCTGCTTCAGGTGGGTAATTCTTCTGCGTTCCAGAGCTGCGAAGAGAGTATGGAAGCCCCCCTGGTTTAGGTATGTGGGGTCTGGAATATTAAGAGTGTCTGTTGTGACTGAACCTGCTATCGTCTGGTTTATTACGTTTGTTCTCTCTGTCTACGTCTGGTCCAAGAATTTGGCTTTGTCCGTCTTTGATTGGTGTCTTGGCATAGCTTATTCAGTCAACACCTGGTTAGTGCAGTGGGTATTATCTGGTTATGATTGGGTTTCGTTGGTAGGTGATTCCTTTGAATGCTTGCTCTGTTGGGGGGTTTTATTCAGTGTGGAGGTCTGGTTTTGGAACCTAGTCGAATTAGCCTGTAATTGGCTGCTCCTCCCCGACCCTCAGTGTCTCTGTTTGGTCATTCAGCAAATCCATTTTACTATGCCTTGTCGTCGTGGAATCCCCAGACGTGGCAGCAATTTAGGGTCCAGGGGAGGTTCATGCAGTCATGGAGGCTCTGTCCCGCAGTGCTTAGAGCCTTTAACCTCTGTCCCGCCCCCCTCTCCGCCCTCTGATAGTTCTGGTCCTTCCCTAGACAGTTCTTTCCATTCTGCTCGTTTTAAGTTCAGAAGTAAGCTTAACAAGCCGCTTACCTCAGCCGTTGTAACTGTGCTCTTCTCAGAGGAGGACGATGAGTTAGCCAGTTCGGAACAAACATCCAGGGAATAGTCTCACTCCCATACTCCTAGTGATCTTCAAGGAAGCCTAGTGGGGGATGTCCTCAATGAATCTGGGATGAGGTGCGAGGAAGGCGAGCAGAAAATCACTCATCCCTAGCCTTCACCTTCTCAAGAGCCCATCGTTTAATGTGATCTTGCACACCTCTCCGGAAACGTTCTCAGCCTTGTTCTCCCTCCAAGACGCAGCACGATGGATGTAGAAGACAATCTAATGGTTACCTGGGTCAACCAACCAAGTGCGAAGGATTCCGGCTCTCCTCCGCAGGATTAAGTGCTTCATGGTTTCAATGACTCTTCAGAAAGCGAACCTCTGTGGTCTGTTTTTGGTATGAGTTTTCTTTATTTGCATGGTTTCTTCCCTTAACAGCACACGATACACAGTCTCCAGGACTTTTTTTGTGTCTCAATGGATATGTAATAGTCATTATAAAGAACAGTATTTTTGTAAGGGATCAGTTTCTTCTACAGCATCATCTTGATCTCGCTCAGCGTAGTGTTGAATTTTCTTAAGTTCACCAGTTTGCCTATTGTTATGATATTTATCTTTGTAAAAATCAAGCATCAGGACACCTGTAATAGACTTTTTGGCAGAGGGCAGGCTACAGCCCCCTCAAAGGTTCAAACCTCTCTGTAAATATTTTTCCTCTTTCATTTTAATAGAATAGTCTTTAGTCAAAAAAAAATAAAAAAAAATACATAAAATATCATTAATTAATTATTAAGTATATATGTTCAATATCATAATGTATAGAGCCTCCACCATCTCACATTGCATTGTATTGTGGGCAATATAATTTACAATACAAATAAAGTAAATCCACAATTTAATTTTTACCATTAAATACTATTCCCTAACGACCATAATTTTTTTTATTCTATTAATGAAAACCAACACAAAATATAATAAATATTTTAATAATAATATATGTGTGTGTGTTATATAGTATGCTTTGTGTGTGCTTTTTTTAGCTAACATAAATGGTTATGAGACTACTTAGTAGAACTTTCCACAATTTTCAACAAGTCAAACATGTCTTTGGAGATTTGCACTTGCGATGATTACAAACACAACATTGCCCCACCACTTGAGCTAACTCCTTCGAATATATGTATATATATATATTTATATCATGTCATAGCTTCTATATATATTATATAATATATTAACAAAAAAAAAATTTGTCTCGATTTTCAAAGTTAATATTTATTTAAGTAATTAATGTTTTAAAACATATTACTATATTTATTATTAAAAAATATTTAAAATATAATTTAATTTAATTTAAAAAAAATAATAATGAAGTTTACGATAAGCAACCATATTCATTCTCTTAATCTTAAGCTCCTAATAATTTTGGTGTCACACCTCTAATCCAATATATAGTATAATAATGTTATATGTTATGTGAAATTAATTAATTAATCAATTAAATGGTTTTAGTTTAGTTATTTTATGTTCAGGAGTTTCTTTGGGCATATTTTTAGTCAAATTTGTTTGAAATTTGACAAGGATGTGTTAGAATAATAAGTTTGAACTATGAACTTTGTTGAATCAATTTATCCATTCAAAAATGAATTTTAAATAACAAAAATCAGAATTCATTGAAAATTTATTTCACTAGATTCCTAAGAAAAACTTCAAAACCTAAAATAATTAGAAAGTAATTTTTGCAATTGAAAAAGAGAAAAAAACATAATAAGCATGCTGAAATTATTAAAAAATTGTACTCGAAATGAAATGAAATTTAAAACCTAAATTATACTTATCTATGATTTTCTTGGTGGCTTTCAAGGGTTATCAATGGTATTCTTGGCTATTTTTGGTGGTTTTTGTATGATGGCTTTTCATTTTTTTATTTTTATTTCTTTTGTAAGAAAAATTAATTGAAGTACATAAAAAATGATAGAAAACCAACATCAGCTTTCAAATGATGGTTGGGTTGAGCACCTGACACATTGGTGGGTCACTAGTTGGCTACATCGAGCCTCTATCAAAAGGTTCTTCAAACTTCAACCTTGAGGTTCAAATTTTGGTGAACCTTAAAAAAATTTAGAGGTTTGGTGAACCTCATCGAGCCTCATAGCCATTGACCAAGTCCATAGATCAAAACTCTTAACCTCATGTCACAATTATAGCTTGTAATCTATCCTTGCAATTTCCATGTTCGTGATAGCATTTTTTATGTTAATTGATGTTGATATCTTACTATTTTATCTTATAGTTCATTTTAAACTTAATATATGTATATATAAGGAAAATGTAGAGGAACCTAATGGGGAACCTCATCCAAAACTCATCAAAAATTCCGAACACGAACCAAACCTAATCATTACTCAACTGAACTCGAACCTGAACCATATGACTTAGGATTGAGCTCCTCCATCATCAGCCGTGCTTCCAAACTCTCGGTCAAGCTCCAATTTCCTTCATATTTTGTGTAAAATGGCTTGTGTAGGCTATGAATGAGTGTTTTATTGCCAAATAGAAGCTTGATCAAGCAATACGCCTTGATCGAGCCACCTTTTTTTATATTCTTCCACTCGGTTCCATTGGCAATAAATTTCAAAACTATTATTGGTCGAGGCCATAGCTCGATTGAGCTCCTAGATAACCTAGGGCTACAGAAGACCTCCATAGAACTTTTTTAATTCATGATCGAGTAACATTTAAGCCCTTCATTAAATTGATCAAGCTCTGAAAGATTGCTCAATCGAATGCTTAAAAAGGGCTCAATCAAACTCCTTTTCGTCACCTCAAAGAGTCTTCACTTGCCAAAAAAGGCAACGCAACCTCATCCATAAACCCTCTTCATAATCGAGATTAGACCCAATAAATCCTATGTAAGATGGGGATAGAGCTGAATTTTTTGACACAAATGACAAACCAAAGGATGGAAAAGCTTCGGTCTCCACAAATAGGAGATTAAAAGTACCCTACTTTTGCATCAATGGTGGTAGTCAAAGGCAAAGATACATAGATTGGAGGAAACCTTAACATTTTATGTATCATCTACAACCAACTATCTAAAAGGATTATTGGAATTAAAAGACTTATTGAAACCTAGAGCCCTAATCGAATCCTAAATTTTCGTGCGACAAAAAGAAAGGCTAAATCCCATAAGGGTAATCTTTGGAAGTGTTGATGGAAAAGATCTTGCATCCTTCGCATGGGGTGAGATAAAGATCTATTCCTTGGAAAATGATTCTTAGTAATAAATGAGCTTGAGTTCCTCATCATCAATGATGTGTCTCTAATAAGACACCATGCTTCCATCCTAGCCTTAGGCTTCCAAACTTCAGGCACAAACCTTCTCAACATCGAGTCCAATGTTTTAACTCACTCAAATTGCATAAAATAAATAAATATTAAAAATTTATTCAATTAAACCAACCTAGATCCATCTTAACTCTGGATCTATCAAGCATTGAGAGGAATAAAATATCTCCAAGGTGAAAAAACTTTTCCTCAAATTTTGCACTAAAAAAGGTTGCATGTAAGACATTGATTCCCTCTCAACTCTTGATAGATCTAGAATCAGATGGATTTAGGTGATTATAAATATTTACCATATTTGAAAACGTTAAAGAAATGTTTGAATTAACAAAGTATTTACCTAGAATTTTAACTAATGGGTGCAGTCTCCCTCCTCACCTCTCACTTTCATGATACCTACTTGTATGTGGATACGCGACCCACCTGTGTAAAGACTACTAAAATCTAAAAAAATTAATACATACTCTACTCTCTCTAGATTTAAAACTTATAATCTCTTAAAAATACACATATTCATAATCATTAAACTTACTTAAATTTATTTTTTTAACTTTTACAAAATAAATATTTTTGTTTCAATTTTTTTGTTGGAAAAGATTTCAAATACTTCGTCAAACTCTAATTATAGATTCAACCTATAACCTAGACCTCCCAATCGTAAAGAAAACATAAAATTTTACAACTAACTCATCCCCATTAAACTAACCATCGTCCTTTTTATCAAGCCAAAATTAATATGAATAAACATTTTACTAGCCAAAATTAAGTTGAATAAACATTTTACTAACGACATTCTAAATTCATTAGTTAAATCCTTGTGTATTTAATATCAAATTCAAACTACATTCATATGACGGAAAAAGTTAATACTCCCACATGTTTAGAAATTATAATCCCTCCCGAGTCCCCAACCTTATTAAAATATTTTTACGAAAAAAATACTCTCTCAAGGAAACTATGAAAAATGCACACTAAAGGTAAGGGTATCTAGAGACGTCATTTGTTAACATTTTTGAGACATGCTTTTTTCTTTTATAGCACACCCTTGAATTCAAGCCTCTTAAGGAATGGGGTTATTTCACACACCAAAGTTGAACTTTTCTTTAGTCAAATATATTGTATATTAGGTTCGATTGCTCACTGAAAACTTTGTTGATTCAACCTAATCCCATTAAATGGGCAAATTCACTTGTCAGTACTCATATAATACCAATATATAAATGATTCAAACCGTTATGGAACTTCTAAGTTAGTTTTGTCCACTGGAGGTATTAGTTCAACTTGATAGGGGCTAAGATTCCTTGCATGTTCTCGCCATGACCTCGAAAAATGTTTTGGTTCTAACTCCATCCACTGATTGTATCCTAAGGAAATCAAAATCCTCAATTATATTACTTAGCATATGGGAGATAGTATTTAATACCTTCAACCAATTATATCACGATCCTCCTCATAACCCTCAAATAATGACCACGAGGCCTTTAAACATTTACAAGTGCAAACCCTCATCCTAGTTTACATTGGTCAATTCATAATGCCACACTAGGGTAACAAATATCTATTTAATCATCAATCACTAAAGATCGATAATGGATAGGTTCAAATGAATCTTTTGTTATATTAATTTAGAGAATTTGGTAGGAGAACTCTAAAAAATTATATAATATTCTAAAGATATTTTAGGGCATTAATTTTTTCATTACATCATTATATTTTTCAATGCAGGGTTGGTAAAAGTTGGGATTTAGTTGTTAAGGTTATAAGTAACCCCATATAGATGTCATTTTCATAATTTTTCATTAAATCCTTATTCAATCCTTGTATCTCTCTTATTTTCTTTTCCTACTAGCATCTTTAGAATGGATGTACAATGACAATGTTCTAAATTCTATGCTCTCATGAAAATTTTCTCATTGTTTTTAGCAATTTTATGAATGTTATACCTTTCAATACCACTAAGCTTAATCCATTTTTTAAATTTTAGATAAAAGTAATCTTATTTATAAGTGTGGGTAAAATCATAAAAAACAGAATCATGAATGGCTTTAGAAGCAAAGAAGAAAGCATAGTAGATAAATTCCATTGTGAAAACTTCATAGGATGAAATCCCCTATAACAGAATGTCATATTACCTGTATCTCTTGATTATAAGAAGAAATATATTCCTGCAT
Organism: Pinus taeda; assembly: GCA_000404065.3. Lineage (NCBI taxonomy): Eukaryota > Viridiplantae > Streptophyta > Pinopsida > Pinales > Pinaceae > Pinus > Pinus taeda. The sequence continues at coordinate 30,073 of APFE031375912.1, forward strand.
CAATATGTTTTTGTTCCTATGATAAAAAATGCAAAGAAAATGTTTCACCTATCTAGCAGTCATTGGTGATCTAAACTTGCATCATATGCACTACGTATAACTCCATTGATCCGAGGAATAAGCTTCCAATCACATGAAATTAAAAAATCATTAATAATTTCAAGATGAAAAGGTGTTCATGTTATAATGCAGTGTGTGCTACAAAAAAAAACCAAATAATTAAAAAATAATTTTACAACTTGAAAAGAGTGTTGACAATAATTAAAACATTGGAAAAAAATAAATGTCTAAATTTCACATTGACATCAATTTTTTTCTAGCCATCATTTCCATGTGATTTCCTTTATATATTCTATTCGTTGTGCATTATCATAAATATGTGCAACATTCTAAGATATGCATTTATCACTACACTAATAGAATGAGAATAAACTACTCTAAGGTCCTACTAATACCTATTGAGATGAAAGCTCTAGAGTCTATACATGACTATTGTGGATAGATCCAAGCTTATTGTCAATGAAATTGAACAAGTTGACAACTAGGAGGGAGAACAATTAAAATGTTTGTTACTGCTATAACAACAATGACCTTTAGGTCATAGGCTTCTAGAAATCTAGAATAATAGCATTGAACTTTAGCCCTCAAGCCATTAGCTTGTAAAAGACTACAATAACCAAATATAGTTGGGAATGTTGCTAAGCCAATTCTTCCTCAAGAGATGAGAAAAAACCAAAAATATTGATTAATCTACATGGATTTAAGCAATTACAAGCATCAATACTGGCTAAGCACTTGGCCCAATGGCCTTAAGGCTTATCAGGATCAGGTGCAAATCCTATGTGAAACTGGCTCAAGTAATAAAAGTTGTATGTGTTCTAACACTCCATAGATGATATTAACGTAGAAGAAGTGACCACTCATCCATTGTACATGAGAGGTCCTTGTGGAAAAAAACACATGTAATTTCCTACAGGGTAGTAGCAACATCAATGTTATCAACTTTCCTGCAAATGGGAGGCTTTATATTCCCAATAATGCAATTTTCTCTAGAACCTTTGAAGACACCACTCCCACATGGTAATTGAGGATAATCCAACCCTAAATGAAATACCCAAATATTGGATAATGAATCTAAGGTGAATATATGATCAACCTATAGGGATCCAATAGTGAGGTAATCCAAGCCCACTAAACAAAAAATCAGTCTTATGAGCACTAACCACAACCCTTGAGGAAAAATAAAAAGTCTCCAAACAAGCTCGAGCCCCATCAACCAATTCCTTCTCCACTCTCACCAATATGAAATAATTGTCAGTAATTCTTTTATTAACAATATCTGAACCATTTAGAATAATAATACCAAAGACTTTCCCTACAATACATGTAGCTTCCAAAAATAACCATAAGTGTCAATAATTAAGACATACATATATGAAGCAAGATTACTACTAAAAAAGTGTCATTTCTTCTACATGTAAGTGTAAAATGTGGTGCAATGAGAGTTTTAATTTTGATTGGAGTAGGATTGTAGGTATTGAATTAGTCAATATTCAAACATGGATATATTCAAAAAACCATATATGTCATGCCCCCATCGTCATAATAATTGATAACGTTAATCTCATCCATGGCCTCCTCCATGCAATGTCATGCACTCTTGAGTACCTTCAATGCCATACATCTCTAATGGTTGGATTTATGGAAGCTTTAGAGTTAATTTCATCTAGATACATTTTTATAGCCTTTGGTTTATTGGGAATATGAGGATTATACAGATAGGATGCAACATTTTCATATATTATATATATTCATTTTAGACGTCAAATTAGTTGGATCAATCATCAACCATCAACATAATAACCTGCCATGGAAACATGCCAAGAAATACACTGGCTTTGTTTGGAAAATGAACCCTAAGGGTAATGGTATCTAGGAAGTTAATATTACTTTCCAGTTTGTATTACATATTACACAAAGCTATTTCCATATTTCTTACAAGTATTTTATTTAGTGGGATAAATTTTTGAAACATTCTTATTTCTTCTTCCATATGTACTATATACCTGATAATATAAATCACTGTTCTGTTTTGTAACCTCTGATTGAGTCTTACAAGATTTTCCATCTCATATGTCTTTTTTGTTCTCTGCATCGAATGGTGTCTTCTGTCTGGGTTACAAGTGTAGGTTAAATTTCTGGTGCATCATAAAATGTTTACACAACCCTTTTCTTATTTCTTGGAATTTTGTTCCAACTTCCTTTTGGTTCTTTATTAAACCCCTATTTTCAATTGAACCCACCTTACTCACTGATGAATTGATAGGGATTATGGACTTAATATTGTAAGTCTGAAGCAGGGGCAGAGTACCAAATTTCCTAGTATCTTTTTCAAGGTCAATGGTAATACAAAAAAGAATTCCCTTGGGGTTGATATCTATGTTACTAATTCAATTCCACACATCTCTAATGGACGGATGGGTGTAAGCTTTAGAATCAATGTATTTTAGGTACCTTTTGCTAGCCTGTAATTTCCTAGATAAAAAGTTTCATTTTTGCCAATTTTTGGATTTTGGCATCCAAGATTAGTTATGGTCCAGCTAAGGAACATAATACAATGCTATTTTTTTTGTTTAAAGAAATCCTATGAAGGATGATAGAGTATATTATAAAATATTTTGAGGTTGACATTTCTAATTGCCACAATTTTAATTCTATCCATTAAAGTGGATTGTAATGCTCAAATTGAGTTTCCCTTCTACAATCTTACCTCTATGTCGATATGTATTTTCCACAGATTTTATTATGTGCTATACAAAATGTTCAAATAAGAATGAGCATAGAATAGTTCAAATAATTTTGTATCCTTGTGGCTTTGATAGGAAGAAGCTTCTATATAGGTTATTTTTCTATTTGTCTACCTTTATTGACAACTACTAACAGTGTACAATTTCTGTTCAAATTATGTTTGAACATGTAGGTATTTTTTCGATACCCATTGTCAACACTTATTAGCCTGAGGTGGGGCAGGTTGTATTTTATATGTAGCCCTAAAAGGATATTATTAGGTTTTCCTCAACAATACTTTGGCCATGGCATAGGTATTTTATCTACACTCTAATTTCTCAAGTGAAGTTTGCTAAACCTTTTTGCACTGTTGATTTTTATGCATAATGTTGGAGGTAGCTATTGCATGTGGATTTACCAGTTATTGACATTGGCTTGGCTTTCTACATCAAGTTGCAATTTAGGAAACATTTATAACATACTGCCACTTACTATAATATATGAAGCTTAGTTCCCATGTTTGTTTAAATGGATTCTTGGGATTGGGATGTATGGTACACATGATAAAATTTGTATAATAATGATGAGTGAATTTGTGAGCACACATCAAGTATCCAAGTTATCCTAATAATTGATCAAACCACCATTTTCTTGATCACCCTATGGGATATTTCATGATACTAATTAATAAAAAAATTATTCATATTCAAAGAATACTGATATCTATTCAAAATCAATTGATTGATTGTTGGCTCAGGAAGGAACTATGGGAATTTTTTTTTTTTTTTTTTATTTTTATTTTATTTTATTTTATTTTTTTCTTCTGAATTACAAATATGCTATCCTTTATATATAAAAACAGAGTACATATACATGGATCTTAGTCCTCTTTAATAATCTTGATTCTTTCATAAGAGCAGGCCTTTCATCACTATTACTTGCAGTGGAAAGTTGGAACCTAAAAGCCAAAAAAACCTACCACTTGCATCATGTCAAATAGATATTTTGAAAATAAAAATATAGCAGCTATATTCTTAAATAATCCTTCAAGAAATCATATAATCTCTCGTATAGTTAAAATCTAAAATCAGGGAAATTGGGAAATATGAAAATTGCTAGAGTAGAACCCGTAGTCTTGAATGTATGAAGCATAGTAGATGACCCCAAGACTTCCAGTCACACCTCTTTTGGAAAGCATATCTTCGGTATTGTTTTTCTCCCAAAAAAAGTGTGCGTAAGAGATATTATGAAAAGAGTGCTTTAAGGAACGAATGTGCTTCATCAAGTATGACATCATCGAAGGTTGAAACAAATTGAGCCCTTTGATCCAATCAATGTAACCTTTTGAATCCCTAAATACCTATATGTCTTTGATATTAAGCAATTTAGTCGAGTATAGGAGACCCCAAAGTACAATGATTTCTGCCCAATTTTGGTACCCCTGCCACCTTCCCACCAAAAATGAAAAAAATGTCCAGGTTCCCTAACAATGAGGGCTCCACATCCACAATGATTATTATTGCATGCATCATGAAAGAAACCAACTAGAAACTTTTTGGAGAAAATATTGTAGAATCACAAGCTAATGCAATTTTCTAAAGCAAGAGACAATAATCTACTTCTACTCTTTACAGCAGAAGCCCATAAACATCGAGCAAAAAATAATCAATAGAGGAAGAGAATGAAAGGCACATAACACAATAAACATCTGGGAAAGCCACAACTCAAAACCCCACTATTTTTTGTATTAATCTAGAAAATCAAGATGAAATTACAATGATTATTCTCTCTAGAACAATCGCATCACTCAGGAAATTCAATCTCCAACTCATAAGCAAGCTCAAGGCTAAATCTTAGCCACTTTAGAAGCTCTCTATGCCTCTATTCCAATGTGTAATTCCTATGAACGATAGCTTGTATTTAAAGGGAAATAAAGCTTCTAAAAATAGCTCAATGCCTCAAGGATCACTTCCGGATTGTGTGCACTATCAGTAAAACTCAAAAACATCTAAAACAAATAGTACATTGTCCTTGCACTCTAGTTTCAACTGGGTATTTCTCATAATCAACATGCATGAGTTTCTGATGAGTAAATATTCAGTTAACCAGAGTAGAATTGGTGGAGTTCATTAATGTCACCACTGATTGTTAACTCATTATTAGTTCTCTCAATCAGTTTGAGAACTAATTTAACTGAACTGACTCATGAAATTGAGTCTTCTAATTTACAACTCACAATTAACTCACACTGGACTCCTACAAAGTAGGGAGAACATATACATGAATTCTAAAAGACTTCCAACTCAAATTTCCTAAGTTAAGTAAGTTTAATAAACTTAATTTAACTTTTTTAAGTTGCTATGAGAATAGAAGAATTTAATTCACAATTTAATTCAAGGACAAATTAAACAAGAATTTCCTGTTTCCATTTCTCAACACTCCCTCTCAAGAAGAAATAGATTATCAACTACCCTGATCCTATCTTAGTGAAACTCAAATTTACATATTGATAATGCCTTTTTCAAGATGTTAGCATCTTTCTCCTCTATATGAATGTCATTTAACAACATGATCCGCCTCAATACACAATCTATGAGATGATGATACTGAATATCAATATGCTTGGACTGATCATGAAAGAATGGATTTTCAGAGAGTTTGATACAACTTTCATTATCACAATAAATCACGGTCGGATCCATCTGCTGACCAAACAAACCAACCAGGATCTTCCTCATCCAAATAGCCTCACATCCCGCCTAACTTGCAGCCATGTAATTTTCCTCTACCGAACTGAGTGCAACTAATATTTGTTTCCTATTGTACAAGGAAACTATTGTTGACCCAGTACTAAAGATCCCTCTTGATGTGCTCTTCCTATCGGATGAACTCCCTACCCAATATGCATTGGTGAAGCATTGAATCTTCAATCCCTCTATCCATTTATACCATAACCCAAACTAAGTAGTGCCTCTCAAGTATCTCAATACATGCTTTTCCGCCTTCCAATACAACTTGGTAGGCCTAACCATCACTTGACTAAGCTAGTCAACTACAGAGCACATATCCAGTCATGTTTTCATCAAGTACATGAGTGAACCCAAAAGATTCCTTTAAATAGTAGCTTCCAGTACTTCCCCTGAAGTAACATCCTCCTTCCTTGAGTTACCACCTAGAGGAGTCTCCAAGGGTTTACAGCTCTCCATGTAGAATTTCCTGAGTATCTCGTTGTCATACTTTTCCTGAGATACAAAAAAATACCCATCTCCCTTCCATCCCTCCATGCCAAGAAAGTAATGCATGAACCCCATGTCCTTAATCTCAAACTCTCTTGCAAGGTCCTTGTTGTAGTATTTGATGAGCTTCTCATCACCTATCTGTATAATATCATGATTAGCTTGAGGGGCATGACCCAAGTTCAACGTTAAATAGCCAAACAAATCCCTACACTACCAGCCCTTTCAGCATTATCCCATGGAGCGCGGACCAAAGTTTCACCCAAAGCAGTATGGGGGGATGCTGGAACCAAGTTTTCGCACCTTGAGGTGGTTGTGATGTCATTTAATTCCCTCTAATACTTCTTTTACACAGGTCGCTTCACTCGAGGGCTTGCAAGATGAGCACTCTATTCCATCCTTTCATACCACAGTGAAAGGGTACGATCAAACTTCGTGTAGCCATAACCTACTGCTCAAGTGCTTTCCCGCTGCTATGTCAATGTGCCATGCAGATTCCCCAATTAGTTTAAGTGATTTTATTATCTCATCAAATACTTAAAGTTAACACCGCGTAAGCAGATATTCATAATTGTGTTCAATTATTCAATGTAATTGCATTCATTCATGCATCATGTAAGCATAATACAGGAAATTCATACATAAAATATCCAAATGCATCAACAGAAAAAAGACATAGAAATTGCAGAATATCTCCTTTTATTAATATCTTCCAAGTGTTGCAACCTTTGTCTGCTCTGTGCACACAACTGCAGGGGTCCGTGAACTCAGCTGCAAACTTCTGCCCTAGGCCTCTGTGCACTCAGCTACAGAGCCTCTACCTACGCTACAACCCAAGACTTAGACTTCTTGCTTCCAAGCTATGACTCCATTACATCGTGTGTCATCCTCTGTTCTTCTAACTACTTAGAGCTTAGCTATTTTTATACAATCACATGGTTCATGGACCATGGGTAGATCTCTTACAACTGACTTTATTTTAAAAAACTAAGGGCGGACTATCCTTTTTGACACATAACACCTTTGCGCTCTGTGACCATAAAATGTGGAGTCTTTAGAATTATATTGCAAAACTTGACTTAACATGGGATTTTAGCCCCAAAACTACCCTTGGGGGATCCCGCTCCCAACAGGCCCTCAACACAAACATCGTGACTTGCCCTCGAGTCACTTGGTAGGTGTGGAGATCTTTGCACGAAGCCCGTCTAGCCTGACCTGGATGACCGCAACCTCGACCATGCATTGAGCTGCTGCATGCTTCACATCTTCAACTGTCTTCTCAGTTACTGCTCCTATGCTATCAGCTTGAAGCTTTTGTCATGTCGCTTGCAGAGTTGCAAGCTTGCATTCAATGTTTCCTATGACTGCGTAAGCTTCCTCCAGCTAGGGCTTTAGTCACGCCTTTAGCACTACTTCCTTGTGCAGGGCTGCATCCACCTGTTCCTTCGGCTTCCTACAGCTTGGCTAACCTTTGTGTCAGCATGATGATTCACGCTATGCCGTTAACTTTGTCGTAGCATTGTTGCAGCTCACGTGCTTCCATATCTAGCCTTTGGATGTTGGGTCATCCTGCAAGCTGGTCAGGACCTCAAATGATTGCTTGAACAACTGTGTGTAGTCTTCTACTACACTATCCACCACTGCGACTACTTCTGTGACAGCGGCCACCCATTGTTCCTTTACCTCTGGCAGTGTTGAAGGTTGGACCCTCGACTGGAGCTCTATAATCTGTAGGTTCAGCTACAACTGTACCCACGCCATCTCTGTTTGAGTGTCACGCACCCCTGTGGCCAATATGCGGATGCGGACCTTGACTGGCTCCTCCTCTAGAATGTCCAACCCTGGGACCATTTTGCATACCTCCTCCATGACCTGCATGATAGTCTTGCTCTGGTTGGTCACCTCGGCCTTAGCGATGATGGCAACATTTCTCTGTAGGTCCATCTGTTCGTTTTTAATCCGTTAATTGCTGATCACCTGGAGGGTGCAGTACTCTCAGGCCCTTAGTTCTAAAATTACTCCATCCTGTAAGAGGTGGAGTGCTTCGCATGGAAGCACTGCCAAGTTCAATCCAAATCCCTTCAAGGCACTGACAGTGGGCCTATCAGCCTCATTTTATGTGGTCAGTGCTCCACTCGGAAGCACTATCACACTGGAAGCCTTCATTCATAGAATATCGGCAGCCTCTGGCGTGCCGATAGCCAAGCTAGTAGACACCATAATAGCTTGCAACGCGTGGGTTTGCAACTCTTGTAGCCCGGTCTGGATGGCCCCTAGGATGATTTGTTGTTGTTGTTCAAACTGTTGTAGGGCCTCCACAATGACATGTGTGACGGTGTCACCGATATCATGTAAGTCACCATCTTTCAGTGTGATAGGGTCCAACGAGGTCTTGGTTTCCTTGTATTTCTTTCTGCACCCTCCCTTCTCTAGCTCTCTTGGGTGCTTAATGCGAGAAGACATCTCCTGAGGGTCCGCGTTGTGCTACTCTATTTCTTCTTCTTTGGTCTCAGCTGAAGGCGACCACGGGCCTTTGTCAGAGCCCCGTTCTATGCCACTTGTTTGTTTTCCTACCTCCTTTCGTATCTACTCTGCCTAGACCTTTCTAGTGGTCTCCTTTTTCCTCTTCTCAACAAGTTGTGCCATCTTTAACTTGGCCTCCTCCTTCTTCTTCCATGAAGTGGACTTACTCACGCCCAATGCCAAGTTCGTGGTCATGCGCCACTCCGCCAACCATTGATCAAGCACCTCATCGATGGCATCATTTGTGGCTAGATACGACAAGTCATACCACTTCTGTGCAGGGTCCTTCCGTGCCCTGATTAATACTTGATGGAAATCATCTTTAAACTCGGCACAACCCTGTAGGTTGGCATACACCGTGGGTGAAAATCACGACTTGTGATTGATGGCCATCTTGATGTTCATTTCCATCAAGATCCAAAAGATCTTATTTTCCCGAACCTACTACGCATCCTTCGTCACCACAGCAAAGCATACTTTGCTACTTCAGGAAGGTCTGGCACGACTGAAGTGAATTGGCTCTCCTCTGGTAGCTCCCATGCTACTAGCATAATCAACAGCAAGAGCCACATGTAGTTGAATGTCTTTCTTTGCTCTTGTGCTTCGCGGTAGTTCACTAGGAACTCTTTGCGAAGGTAGTCTGACAAATTAAACTGGACTCCTTCCATGCACTGTTGTGCGAGCACGACGACAGGCATTGAAACTTCATTAACACGACACTTCTACATCACCTTCCTTGCAAGGATCTACATTGACACCTTCACAACGGGGTCGCAGATGCTGGAGATAGCATACCTGTGTAGCTTCTTCACTATCTTGAATTTCTCCTTCATTGATTTTGTGAGAGCCTACTCACCACCCTTTCCACCAAGGATCATTTCCAAATTCTCGCATGTATATGGAAGGCATGTTATTCTATGAGTCAACATATCAGTGATGGGTATCGGCTCCTATAGCCACAGACACCCGCCATGCACCAAGCATAGTAGTTGCTTGATGACCAAAATTGTCACCGGGGTGTGGTTATAGTGCGGCACCCAAAGCTAGTTGAGCAACCATGCCTTCTCTACTCCCTTGAGCTACTTACATGGCTCCAATGTCGTCATTAGTGTATTTATGCCTATGATGTGGTGCATCAGCTGCTTGATTGCCAGGTGTGGGAAATTTTCATGTTCTACCAAGTCCCAGTCTTCTAACTTCAGTATCGACACTCGTGCCCAGCATGGACCATTGAAAGAAATTTCATTTGGTAGCAGAGGGGTTTGTAGGGGATTCTTACTCTCATCGATGTTCTTTGCGACCTTGGATTTAGGATTGTGTGGAGGAACATACTTCGACAACCATGTAATAAGGTCCGCACCCTCGGCTTCAATCTCCTCTACTTCCACTCCCACATCCTCATCATCCATCAGGATGTCTTTGATATCCTCCTCCTTTGCTTCTAGGTTTATAGCCTTGCTTTTTTCCTAGGTAGTGTGCTTTGGTTGGTTTCTCCTTGGTAACGCGCACACCAGTGTGGCAGGCTTCTTGCCCTTCCTATACTTCACAGTCTCCTTTGTTGGGGTTGGCCTCGGTCTCGGTGTTCTCAATGATTTAGGGACCTCTGCCAATACTTCAGCCACTTCAGACTACTCCATACACACCTGAGAAAAATAGAGTTCCAAAAAGAATGAACAAGACGTTGATGGAAAGGGTAAGAAGCATGCTCACTGGTGCCGGGTTAGGATAGGAATTCTAGGCAGAGGCGGTGGAGACAACATGTTACCTGGTGAAAAGATCACCTTCATCGGTGTTGGAGGATAAGACTCCCCAAGAGGTATGGACTAGTAAGAAACCCTCTCTTTCACATCTGAGGGTGTTTGGATGTGATGGATATGTACATGTTCCAAAGGAGAAATGAACCAAGTTAGATAGTAAATGTTAAAAGTACATCTTTATTGGGTATAAGGATGGTTTAAAGGGTTATAATCTTTGGAACCCGGTAACAAGGAAGGTTGTGTACATCTGAGAAGTGGTGTTCAGAGAGGTGAAAGATGTTATTAAACATGAATTCCAACCAAAGGAACATGAGAAGATAGAGTTTGAGCTAAAGGAGGAAGAATCAGACTCTAGAGCAGAGGAGGAATTAGAAGATGAAGAGCCACAAACTCTGAGTGTGAGAAGATCAGTTCGAGAAAGAAGGAAGCAGTAGATTCAGAGGATGGAAAACTTTGGAAAGATGCCATGGTTAATGAAATGGCATCTTTGCACAAAAATGAGGCTTGGGATCTGGTGGAGTTGCTGGCTAGAAGGAAACCCATTGGCAGCAAATGGGTGTTCAAGAAGAAGACAAATGCAGAAGGAAAGGTGGAGAAATACAAACCTTGGTTGGTAGAAAAAGGTTATTCCCAGGTGTCGGGAATTGATTTTGGTGATATTTTTTCTTCTGTTGTGAAGGTAACTTCTATTAGATTACTTTTATATACTGCTGCTACTTTTAATTTTGAGGTAGAATAGATGGATGTGAAGACAACATTTATTCACAGGGATTTGGAAGAGGAGATCTACATGAGGCAACATGAAGCCTTTGCGATGAAGGGTAAGAAAGAACTGCTATGCAGTTAAAGAAGTCTTTGTATGGGTTAAAACAATCACCAAGGATGTGGTATCGGAAATTTGATACATTTATACAAGGACTTGGCTTCACGAGAAGCAAAGAAGATCACTGTTTGTATTTTAAATTAATTGGTGACCGTGTTATTTATCTGGTCCTGTATGTGGATGATATGTTGCTTGTTGGAAATGACAAAGAAATTATCCAAGATTTGAAGACCCATTTGTCCTCCAAATTTTACATGAAAGATATTGGTGCTGCAAACTATATTTTCAGCATGGAAATTAAAAGAGATTGGACAAAGAGGAAGCTCTCGTTAAACCAAAGGAAGTATGTCGAGACAATATCGTAGAGGTTTAATATGCAGGATAGTAAACTGGTCAAGGTTCTTATTCCTGTAGGTGTAAAGTTATTTGTTGAACAATGTCCCAAGACATAAGAAGTGGAATAGGACATGTCCCGTGTTCCATATGCAAGTGCAGTCGGTAGCCTGATGTATGCGATGGTCTCTACTGGACCAGAAATTGCACATGTAGTGGGAGTATTGAGTAGGTTTATGTCAAATCTAGGGAAAGAGCATTGGACAGTAGTGAAGTGGGTTTCCAGGTATTTGCGTGGCACTAGTGATTATGGTTTGTGCTACTAAGGAAGACCAGGATGGGATAGAGTGTCGGATGTCCGTGGCTTTGTTTATGCAGACTGGGCTGGAGATATGGATTAGAGAAGATCTACAAGTGGGTATGTGTTTAACCTATTTGGAGGTGCAATCAGTTGGATGAGTAAGAAACAATCTGTAGTAGCACTATCAACTATATAGGTAGAATACATGGTAGCCACTCATGTAAGTAAGGAACCAGTTTGGTTGCAGAGATTGTGTTCAAGTGTGGGGTTAGTACAGGGAGCTATAAGGATAGAACGTGACAGATAAAGTGCAATTTTCTTTCTAAAGAACCCTGCATATCATTCAAAGACAAAGCACATTGATTTTCAGTATCACTTTGTGAGGTATATGATAGAAGACAAATATATGATAGAAGACAAAAAGGTGTTGCTATTAAAGGTGGACACTTTGAAGAATAATGCAGATGCATTAACAAAATCTGTGAGCTCTGAGAAGTTATCTTGGTGTAGAGAAACAATGGGCATTGCAGGGCTGGATAAATGACTAAGTTCTCTTCTTGCCCTGTGTGGAAAGAAAACAACAAGTGGGAGAATGTTGGATTGTATTATATTCTTTCCACGACTAGCCCATGTAGTTAACCGGGGCTTAGATGGGGGGCGAAGACGCCCCTTTGTTGTGCCGATTACGTAGCTAGGGGCGGGGGGGGGTCACAGAGGTTTGAGGGGTGAAAGTAATCCCACTCTATGGGGTCTAGGGAAGCGCCCTGGAAAATTTTGGTTTTGGACCCTATATTAGGTTGGGCGGACCTACCTATGGTTTTGTGCATGTTTTTCGCACATGGTTTTGGACGCGGTGGTTTTCGGTCCATGGTTTTGGACGCAATGGTTTTCAACCCATGTTTTTGGATGCGATGGTTTTCGGTCCAAGGTATTGGATGCTTCAGCATGTATAAATATGTATTGTAACATTGAAAGGAAAATAATGAAAAGTCAAGATGGTAGTTCCAGTTTTGGGATCCAGGGGAAAATCTTTGTGTATATGTGTTTTATGTGTTATTTTCTCGCATTGTTTATTTTTTGTGTTTTAGAATTCATATGTAGTTAATTTTTGTATGGGGTTAAAACCTACACTTGGTTCAACATATTTTCTACTTTTGAACTCAAAGCAACACAATCCTCTACCTCTATATCATAGAGATTCTGAACTCGAATCCCTATCTTCTCTACTTGACCTGTGGCTATGTGTCGAAGGAATGCCTTTCCTTTCGAAAAGATCACATCGTAGCCTCTATCCTCAAGCATGGCAATAGATACCAAGTTCTTCGTCAGTTCTGGTACATGCATGACGCATGCTCCCTCTAAAAAGTAATAGTGCCCACATGAGTAATAATATACTTGCCATCATCACCCATCTTGATATGCATCTTAAGATCTTTCTGCTCTAGTTCAATAAATAACTCTTTGTCGCTAGTCATGTGGAAAGAGGGTCCACTGTCTATGTACTAGACACTTCACATCATTGAAGACACCATGCATGCAATGAGCGAAAAATCCAATTCGAATTGGGAGGCCAAAGCCTCACCCACTACTCCTCCTAAGGACTTATTCTTGGACTTCTTCAATGGACAATTTGTAGCAAAGTGACCCATCTTTTGACAATGAAATCATTTAAATTTCATCATGTCATTATTCTTACCTCTATGATAAGAATATTATTTGGAATGAGAAATTTTACCTTTCCCCTTCCTCACCTTAATCACTAAGGCACATTTCTTAGCATCATCATTATTTGATTAAGAGCCATCCCTATTGTTCCTCCTAATCTCATCTTGCATCAAATCCGACCATAGTCATTCCCAATCTAGCAGCTTCTCCTGACCATTGACAGAGTCCTAATAACTATGCCAACTTTTTGGGAGTCTAAGAAGAGCAAGGCTCACCATATCCTCCTCAGCAACCATGATTCCAACACTTCCAAGTTCGTTTTGACATTGAGTGAACTTGGTCAAGTACTTTGGAATCATCTCTCCTTTCTCCATCTTGATTTTACGAAGTTTATCCTTCAGTGCAACTTACTTTTATCACTATTATTCTGATACAAGTCTGTCAATTTTTCCACATATCATATAGGGTTTCCTTTCCATGGAAACTCGAGACAATATGATCTCGAACTCCCTCAAGGATTATCTGCCTTGCCTTCGCCACACACTTCTTCCACTCGGCTACGTTCTATGCATTAGTAGCTATTGGCTTAGCAATTTCTTATTCAACAAATTCCTTGAAGCCATTATCCTCTACAACAACCTCCATCTTGTCCCTCCAGGATATGAAATTCAAGTTTCCTTCCAAGGCATACTCAAGAATCAACACATGGAACACCATCTTCCTATCTTGAAGTATGTATTGCAAATTCGACTTTCACCTGTAACCCAAAAACTCATAACTTCGAAATCTCCTCTAGAGAGTTGATTTTAAATCAGCAATCTCTCCCTCATCCGAACTCCGATTTGGCGTGCTTTGTTTTTGAATTTGGGTATCTTTTCCCAAGGAATCCAAGTCTACAATTTGTTTCTGAAAATGTTCTCAGAAATTATATGATCTTCTCTGCAAACTCTCGTCCCAAAAAAAAATCTTGGTCCAATACCATGTAGAAAATCTTGTATATTCACAAGCTAATGCAATTTTACTAAAGCAAGAGACAATAATATACTTCTACTCTTTATGGAAGAAGCCAATAAACATTGAGAAAACAATAATCAATAGAGGAAGAGAATCAAAGGCACATTACACAATAAATATCCAGGGAAAGCCACAGCTCAAAACCCCACTATTTGTTTTGTATTAATCTGAAAAAACAAGATTAAATTACAATGCTTGTTCTCTCAAGAACAATCCCATCACTCAACAAATTCAATATCCAACTCTCCAAGATCTCCAAGTATCTATTCCAATGTGTAATTTCTATTAAGGATAGCTTGTGTTTAAAGGGAAATAAAGTCTCTAAAAATACTACAATCACTCAAGGATAAGTTCTTGATTGCATGCACTATCAGTGAAATTCAGAAAAATCTAAAAAAAAATAGTACATTGTCCCTGCACTTTAGTCCCAACTGGGTCTTTCTCATAATCGACATGCATGAGTTTCTGATTAGTAAATATTAAGTTAACTAGATTAGCACTGGTGGATTTCATTAGTGTCACCACTAACCGTTAACTCACTATTAGTTCTCTCCATCAGTTTGAGAACTAATTTAACTGAACTGACTCATGAAACCAAGTATTCTATCTTACAACTCATAGTTAACTCACACTGGACTCCTACAAAGTAGGGAGAAGATATAAACGACTTCCAAAAGACTTCCAACTCAAATTTCCTAAGTTAAGTAAGTTTAATAAAATTAATTTAACTATTTTAAGTTGCTATGAGAATAGAATTCCAATTTAATTCATAGTTTAATTCAAGGACAAATTAAAATGGAATTTCTTGTTACCATTTCTCAACACTTTTGCCAAATATATTTTGTAATAATATATCTTGGTTTGTTAGCATGCTCCATGGGACCTATCTCAGAAAAACATGTTGTAATCACCAATACAAATTGTCTAAGGTCCAGCTTCTTATGTTCAAATATCGCGTTCTTCCTGCATCTCCATATGCCCCGGATGATGTAGAAAGGGAAGGAAAATAACTCCTATTGTGTGGTAATCCATAATTTGAAACAAGCCTCCAAGTTGAGATGCATCCAATTCCCATCAATCTAAAATATATTAAGTATAAAATACCATATTTTTGCAGCAATATGAAAGTTGATAAGGAGGTGAGAAACATCCTCCAAATTAAGCATATAAAATGGGCAAATGCTTAGTCCATAGTAGCTTCTATGAGAGAGATTACTCCAAGTGAGTATTTTGTCATGTATTACTAGCCATCCAAAGCATTTTAGTTTTAATGGGAACTCCAACTTCCATATCTTATGCAACCAGTTAGGTGCCCTGATAGTTGAAATTGAATGGATGATATGTTTATAAATTTCATAAAAAAAAAATTGGATCTGGTGTGTATTACCAACCCAGGTCATCATGTTTGTCTCTTCAATGAGATAAATCCCAATGGCCTCAACCTGTGTAATGTATAGGTCCCATTCTGTAGCCAAAGAACCCAAGAGTTCAATGTCTTCTACCCAAAATCAAGATTGAATATGGGGAGATGAAACCATATTTGAGACAATATGAGAGAATAGGAACATTCCTCTACCATGCATATGTTGGAGAAGAGGAGAAGATACTGTATGAGAACCCATAAGACCTTTTATGATATCTAAGTCGACTTCTAACATGTTTCCAATTCGCACCTCCCAACAAACCCGCAAAAATCCAGTGTTGGTTCTTCATCGTGCTTCGGCAGATGTAAGAGGATGTGGGCATGAAAGTGGCACAATATTTAATCCAATCCTCGATGCCCTTATAGGCCATGTACTTTCCTCAAAACATTAGTGACCATATGCCCCTACTGGTCAAACCTTTCCACAAACTCTTGCAGATAAGAGCAAGATTAAAAGATAGAGTATCTATGATCCCCCATCCTCCACTGTCAGCAACTTTGGCTAAAGTAGCCAAATGAATGAGATGGATTTTTTTGGTGCATATGAACCGGACCAAAGGAAACTAGCGAGTATTGCATCGATATTTTTAATAATGGCCATCGACAACATGTAAAGATGCATTCAAAAAAAAGAAATGGATTGTAATACATATTTGATAAATATAAGTATAACCCCCATGGTAAGCCACCTATGTGACCATTGATTGATTCTAATATTAATATTTTAATGATCCAACCCCAATCCAGAATCTGGTAACAATTCAGTTTACAACATCATTAGTTGTGAGCAGTATTGTGCTTTGCTTGGTTGGTATTTTTTTAACTTAGATTCTTAGATAACTAGTTAGCATATAGAATCTAGATGTGAGTGTTTTCATTAGTTTTATTTCATCTGTTTCGAAAGCCTTTCATTTCAGAAAATTTGAATTTGCATTAATACATTTTCATAGTTTAAGTTTGGACATGGAAAAAATTAAAATCTTGATCTATGCTCTACCTTGATAGAAGACATCTGAAATGATCATCCACAATATATGTAATTATACTTTATATGTTCTCATAAACACATTTGAATTGAATTGAAAGTATTTGTAAATATTCATATAATAGCGAGAAACCTGATTTTGGTGAAATCTTGTAGACCTGCTTTTGGGAGTAGTTGAAAGATGTTTTGTTGGTGCGGGAAATTTTAATGCCATGTGATTTCTGGAAGTGCCAGTGAATTCATAGAATTGATAGTCTTGGAACTCGATATATTTCATCGATTATTGAGCATTCATGCATGCTATACTGCAGGTAAAAATCTCATTGTCTTTGCTGCCACTTAAGCTTATGGGCATCGTGGGGTATGATGTGATTTCGTTATTGTTATGAGATATGTGGAAATCATAGATTATTATTTTTCCCCTTTCATTTTTTTAATATTTTTTCCCAATATCATTAGTTTAAACTTAACCAAGAGATAACATTAGTTTTAAGTTTTAACGAAGCTTATATAAATGATTGACCATGGGAAACAAGGATAGTTTAATAGTTTTGAAGAATTTTCAAGCCAAGGGAACTACAAAATTGTTTGATAATTATCTAATGATGATTTTAGTGTTGTCCACTTAATGTTTAATGGGTATGTTGTTACATATAGGCATAGAGACATAGAGTTCCTTAACGAATCATCAATCAATCTCAATGGGATTAGAAACCTTACATGTGTATAAGAGGATGCATAGGATATTGTTTGAAGTTTATAACTATAAGGAAAGTAGCATTTTTGTAACAAATTTGAGAGATAAATTCCCCCTATATGGGGCAAAAATTATTGCAAGAATGGTAGACAACATTTTGTACACATATTTACATTAAGAGAGTATTCATGATTCTTAAGCTATTGTAGAATGCTTCATGATGTCCATAATTCAACTCACGAGGTTGCTAGATCAATTTTTAACATCAGTGGCCATCATAGAGGGTTGCTAGGATCAATTTTTAGTATCAATAGTTGTTTATAGTGTTTACACACCATTCAATCTATAGTGAAGTAGTGAAAATTTTCCCTAATTTTTACCGTAGGGTTTATTCAAACATCACATAGAAAATGTAACCATTATTTAAGCAATGGAATTTATAACACAAATTTCTAGGAACTAATTTTTGTTCACCATGAGTGATCTTTCACTCGTAGGTGCTACAGACACAAGAAACATTACCCTTTCATCTTTTGTATAGAGAATGCCTCCCACCACTCAATAAGCTACATCAAAAGAAACTTTAGACAATAGTATTGAGGAGGTAGCAGAATGTTCAAGGCCGATTGGTCCCATTTTATCAAACACATAATGGTTCACGGATAAATCTCTCAAAGTCTCATGGTAGGATATAAAAGGTGCCTTTATGCAAAAGGAATTACAGGAAAACTTAGAAGAGAAGGAAGTATATATAAACATTATGAGGTCCAAAATTCATAGAGTAGCATGCAAATTTCCAGTACTACCCTATGCATAAGCTATTAAATGGATATTTCTGCATATCGATAGCAAGAATTGGGTTCTTAGTAGTGAAATTGAAAAGGAGATTGCCACCTATCATCCACATTACTTACTTTCCTATTATAATGTTGTAACTCCTAGGCAGTATTTTAATACATGGTTCTACACAACTTGGGCTACCTTGAATTATAGGGAAGTCCTCAAGTCATGGTGGCAAGAGTTTGCAATGTTACGGCAAAATCCAAGTGCATTTTACAAGACTAAATATTTTAGAAATTTCTACCAGTATCTTATGGCGATGTGTTGTATATTACATGGGCGAAAGAACACAAAATATTTTAAAGAAAATTGGGTTTATTTACTCAATATGATTTTTTCTAGAGGAAAGATCTTAAACTGGGTTGACATCCTCTCTCATGAGCAATAGATCAATATACAATGGTCCAAGAAAACTTTAGAAGCAAAACAATCACCTGAATTCTATATGTTTCTCTTATCTGTTGGATGTAATATATGCTAGCTATGAATTTATAGGGATGAGATAAATTTGGAACCCTCAAGATAAGTTTCCTATCCATTTTCATTCAAGACTTTTGTCAAAAGTTAGTTTTTGAGGAGTATATATGAAACTAGTCAAGCATTTCTTTGCAATCTTATATTAAATGATTTTTGAGACAAAACATCCCTGCATGATGGACTAGGAGAATGAGGAACTCTATGAGATTGAAGATTTGTTTGATTCACCATAGGGAACACACATTATAGTTTTCAAGTGTGAAACTACCCCTCACCTTATGTTGAGGTATGTGACCAACAAGGTGGTCCTAGAGGAGGTTTCCTATTAAATGAACAATGGTTTGTCTACGCAATTCCAAAGGAAGAAAAAGTCTCCTTATCCCTCTTTTCCTTTACATATTGGATCATATGAGTTTAAGAGGCTTAAGGTGGTTGAAGTTGATATTGAAGAACTTAAGCACCTTCATTTTATAGTAGTGAGTTTTCATATATATGACCTTAGAAATGTTTGCAAACAATATTGTACCAAGATATGTTGTACTTGACCATATGTATCTATGACAATTCCAAAAGATGAGAAAATTAGGAACTAGTACAATGCATTGAGAAGAATTCGCCAAGAGATGAGGTAGGCCCCTCTCATGTCATTTAAGTAATGGATAAAGAGATGGAGGATATTCCGTCGGAATAGAACACCTCATGTGATACTCTATCATCACAGGAAAGCCCAAAATATGATCTATTAGTAGAAGGAACAAAAATTTTCGAGGTCCATCATCTTTTGAAAGGTGAAATAGAGGTGAAGCAACAAAAGAAGGAAAGAGAGGAAGAAATAAAATACAAGGAAAAGAGAAGCAACAAGAAGAAGAGTGAAAAGGAGAGGAGGAGCATAAACGAAAGGAGGAACAAGAAAAGAAGAAGAAATATGACTTGCTAGAGAATAAACAAGACTTAAAGAAGAGAAAAGTAGAGGAGCTACACAACAAACAAAAAGAGGAAATATTAAAAGAGTAGAAAGCATATGGGGAATGAAAAGAGCAGAGGAGGAAAGGAAAAGAGCAGAGGAAAAGGAACAAAAAAAGCGGTTGGAAGAAGAGTATATGAAGAACAAATAGGAGGGAGGGGCTGCTATAGAAAATCTATGTAGATTCAAAACTGCTCCTGTAATTTACTAGGACATAAAACTTAAATCTACTCTACTCATCTGTGTGTTGAGAAATCTAGGGCATGAATAGTTAGGTGATTTCTCTACGTATGGTAATTTCTTGTGATAATATTTTTACTTATTGGTTACGATCTTCTCTTCTTGAGTTATTATTGTGTTTCTTTCATCAAGAAAATTCCCAAATCATGAAAAATAAAGAGACAAAAGACATACTATATATGCTTGTTAGCTAGGGCCAAAACCTCTCACTCTTTGAGAGGAAATCCAAACAAAAATTTTCATCTAGAACCTTCAATTGATGAATACCAAGAGCATGACAAAGACCCTTGAAACTAGAGTCCTCCCAAGACCAAGTCACTAGCCCCCTATTGAATGACTCTCTTCCTCTTCCTCTTGCCATCTCCTTTCAGAATTTTGGCCTCTCCTTGAAGTTCTGTAACTCCTTTCTTAACAACAAAAACCCTAGATCAGATTTGCCTCTAGAATAGTCTACTCATTGAAGGATATTCTTTCCTCTCGTACTCAACTTCGTTCAGCACAGTTCTTCACCCAAACAAGATCACATTTATGTGATTTCAACCTTATCTCTTCCCTTTTCTACTTCAGCCCTGTAATACCTGCACATGTGAGCATAGAATTAGCCCAAAATAGTCCTCCAATGATGGCGCTTTTCCTTCACTATCTTTCCTTTCTCTTTCGCTAATCTAGAGGCTCTTTCTTAGTATGTTTCTCACACTTCTTAGATTTTATTCACCGATTTTCTTTCTTCCAAATGAGGCTAAGCATGGGTATATATAGTCTTTGGTTCATGAATTTTAGGCTAACATGATCTCTAGAGTAGTTTAACTTCATATTCTATAATTATTCCTTCATTATAGGGTGACTTATGTGAGGGCTAGTAACAAGGTCTTGGAGGGTTACTTACAAAGACAAGTATGACTATTTACAATTTGTAACATGCCTTCATTAGATGAAAATGAATATTTTAGAATTTTATGACTAGATGAAAATACCCCTAAGGGCTCTCAATGGGAACCTTAACTAAAAATAAAATCTCTTGCTCATGAAAACCATGATGAAAGTATTACAATAATTTTATTTTTCTTCTCATTTACATCTCTTACATAAAATCACGATTACATTTCATTATGAAGACCAAACCTAGTTACACTTTTCAACACTCCCTCTTAATTAGGGAGGTATTCATAATGGTACTTGTTCATTCTCAATTTTAAGAATTTCTCATAAGGAGAATCATATTAGAAACCCATTTTTTTAGCATCACATCAATCAAGATTTCCACAAAGAAAGGACTTGACTAACAACTGTATCTCTCGACAAGATCTAAGCTCAATGCTGGTGAGACTAACGATTTATAGACACTCTCATCATTATCTCTCTCAGAACATACCCCACCTAGGTTCCTACGGTGTGTTCCATCAGGACTATTCTTACCTTGGATTCCGAGTCCTTAAAGAATATCGGTTCTCTACGAATACTATTATCTTGGATTCCCTATCTTATCCTTAAAGAGAATTAGATACCAAATGATTACCTAATCCTCCATTCTTTCTTCCTAGGTGAAGACCAGAATGATTTGTCTATCTCTCCCTCTTAATTATGGGTGACATATATATTCCAATAAATGAATATACTCATTCCTACGAAAGGAATGTACCTTAGATCCTTCTCAGATTAGGGATTTCCATGTTTCTTCCAAGCAAGTATCTTATTTCCAGGCTCCCTCTTAATTAGGGACCTACAACAACTCCTCAAATGGAGATGATGGGACAACCAGCTGCTTGAAGAACTCATCCCTTCGATGTCATGAATTCCTTCTTTGATATGGAGTCCTCATCTTTTGGAACTTATTCATAGGGCACAGACCATCCATCACTTTCATCCATGAGTCAGCCATGTCATCATTCCTTTCATAAAAAGGTCGTCCACCAGTCTACATACGACCTTGCTTCATGTCATGCTTCCTTCTTCGTACTATATTCTTTTGAAGGATCTTACATCCTTCTACATGATCCTTGGGGAAGACATCCACAATTATTCCTTTGGCAGTCATGCATAAGCCCATCCATATACTTATTCAAAAATTAGATATGAACATTTAAATCACAACTACCTTTTTCATCCCCTTTTCATCATGACATCTTCCTTAAGGCATTAGCAGCCTGTATACTTGTTGACACATCTCTTAAAGATATTTATTTTTAAGTGTCTCCATCTTTTCCTAACTTCCATCAGAGTCTTAATATCTTTGTGGGAGATATCATAGTCAAATATTCTTGGTCTTTTAGATGTTAACTTCCTTTACCATTTTTTCATATTTCATGATCTCTTCCTTCCTTTCTTCACATATTTCATTCCTAGGAGCTTCTAATCAAGGTTCCTCAATTGTATTTAACCACCTCATCTACAAAATATGTGACCCATGCATTCCTACATCCTATTGAGGGAGGATATCCTTTATTTGATCATGCTCTTAAGATAGATCATTAGTTCATGATATATGCAACCATGTGACATGACTTCCATAATATCAAATGTAACACTTGCTTCTCCTCATGATCGGTGAACCTTATAATGAATATTTTGTCAAAGAATTTTGTGGATCTTGCCTATCCTATTTTGGAGATGTTACCTTTTGAATGATGTATGATGATCCTTGTCCTAGATGACTTCTCCCTTTTCCATAAGTATCACTTTTAGCTTTCATTGAGGTTTCCAAGAGCTATATCCTACATAGTTGACTGCCATAATTTTTTTTCTAGATATCCTTCATTTTACCTATGCCATGATCTCTTACCTCTAATGCTTCCACCATGATGCCATTTTATAATAGGATGCATCCTATATTATTCACAATGCTTCCTATCTTGATAGATATAATTTACACAACACAATAGTACTTGAAGGAGATTATCTCAGTCATAGTCGAGATCTCCCACGTCCTCCTTCTTAGGCTTCTTTGTCTCAGGTTCTTCTACTTCATCACTAATATGGGATTCCTCCTTACTTCTCCTATTATTGTCCCTTTTAAGTTCAGGAAAATCTCTTCTATTGTGTCCATATTCTTGAAATCCATAGAATTGAAACTTAGCCATGTTCTTCTTTTTCTTTTGATGACCAAATTTACCAAACTTTCCTTTTCTTTTGGTAAATGTTTGACCCATTTCACTTGGTCCTTCATTACTTTCTCCCTCCAACCTGTCTTATTCTTTCTTGCATAGAAGCCACAAGTTGTTGAATGTGATAGCTTCCTTTTCCTTATGAGTATTAGATACAAGTTTACCTTGTTCATCAGTTAATCCATTTAGAACAATGAAGATCATTTCTTTATCAGATGTCATCTCTCCTAGATATTGCAGTTGAATTATTATTTGAGATTATTTTGAGAGACATGTAGATATACCTTTATCCTTTGATACCTTCAATTTGTATAGATTATATCTAAGAGATATGATCTTTCTTATCACACCTTCCAAAAATAGTTCTGCCAGCTTATCATATATCTCTTTTGATGTCTCCAACTATGCTAAATCAGGAATCAGTGGATCTTTAATAGATTTCATAAGAATCCCTTGATCCCTTAGATCCCTTTACATATATTCAGATAGTGCTTGATCTTCGGATGGTTAGGATACCTTTCCATGGACATGATCAATGACTTCATTTACTTCAACTCTTGTGTTTATCCTCCTTTTCCATGCAAGGAAGTCCGACGACCCAACCAACTTATAGATCTCATTGCAATATGAAGTTATTTTATTAGTTTATAGAAGAAAACATACTTACTTGTCAAGTGAAAATATAACCCTCATCTTGATCCCTTTTTTGATGATGATTGATGAGGATCACTTACTACTTTTCGGATGACCTTGTTTAAGGAGAAGGAGTTCCTTGCTCTAATGAGGGGGATACTGAGGGGGATACTACCTTGGAGCCCTTTTGATGACAATGCCCTTATCCTTCTATCCTTTAAGATAATTTTATTTCTTCGGTGGTGAATGAATGTAGTTTAGAAATTCTTCAACGGTTTCTCTCTATTTCCTCCTTGATGATAATTCCAAGACTCTTGTTGAAGTAGATTTATTTGATCTATGGTTTTGGTATGATGTATATCTTGAAATTTCTCTTTGGTAGTATTTGTCTCACTTTGATCCCTTTCTTGATCCATGTGTGTCTCCTTGATTAGATGCCCCTTATTTAAATTTAGCACCTTAGCTCCGATTCCATGTTGAGAAATCTAGGGCATGAATAGTTATGGGATTTATCTACTTATGACAATTGCTTGTGATAGCCTTTTTAATTCTTGGTTACGATATTGTCTTCTTGAGTTATTATTGTGTTTCTTTCATCAAGAAAATTACAAAATCATGAAAAAGAAAGAGATAAAAGACAAAGTATATAGGGTTGTCAGACAGGGACCAAACCACTCACTCTTTGATAGGAAAACCCAAATGAAATACTTCTTATAGAACCTTCAATTGATGAATACCAAGGCCATGACAAAGATCGTTGACACTAGAGTCCTTCCAAGACAAATTCACTAGCCTGCTCTTCGATGCTACTCTTCCTATTCCTCTCCTCAACTCCTTTCAAACTTTTGGCCTCTCCTTGATGTTTTGGAACTCCTTTCTTGATAGCAGAAACCCTAGATCTGGTTTTCCTCTCGAATAGTCTCCTCCTTGAAGGAGATTATTTCCTCTCTTACTCAGCTTCCCTTAGTGCAACTCTCCACCCAAAAAAGGTCACATTTATGTGAATGTAACCTTCAATTTTTCCTTTTCTACTTCGGACCTGCAATACTCGCATGTGTGAGGGTAGAATTAGCCCAAAATAGTCCTCCAATTATGACCCTTTTCCTTTGTTATTTTTCCTCTCTCCTTCACTGATCTACAGGCTCTTTTTTAGTATGTTACTCACACCTCTTCTTAGACTTGCTTCATCAAACTAATTGCTTCTAAATGAGGCCGAGAATAGGTATATATATTCATTTCTTCATGAAATTTAGTCCAACATGATATGTAGAGAAGGAGGACTTCATCTTCTAGAATTATTCCTCCGTTGTAGGCCAACTTGTGTGAGGGATAGTGACAAGGTATGACTCTTTACAATGTGTAACATTTCTTCATTACATTACAGTGAATCTTTTAGAATTTTATGACAAGATGGAAATATCCCTAAGGGCTCTTAATGGGATCCTTAACTAAAAATAAAATATGTTTCTCATGAAACCCATGATGAAAGCATTACAATAATTTTATTTTTCTTCTTCTTTACATTATTACATAAAATCACATTTACATGTCATTATGAAGACCAAACCTAGTTACACTTTTCAACGCTATGGAAAGAAATTCATGATTGAGAAAGAAAATCATAAACATGTGACATGATTCAACACACATAGACAAAGATTTATCCAAGGGAAGGCAACTCCTCAAAACCCATTCCTATATGCATTGCATTAATCAGAAAATAGAGAAAAAATACACATTGCTTTCTCAAGCTTGAGCAACCTTTGCACTAGTATAGTCTATCTCACCGCTTCATAGACTGGCCCTGGCCAGCACTTAACCAATTTTACTACCTACCAAGCTCCTATTTACTTGCATTGTTCCTTGAAGAATTAGCCCCTATTAATTAGGGAAATTTCTCATTGATAATTGTGAAATTCCTTTAGGCCATTCTCTGACTGTATCAATCACCTGTACACTTTGAAATAGTCTACAATTGATAATACACTTCCATTGAAATCCAATATCAACTAGGTAACTTGAGATTTCTACATGCATCAATTATTATGAGTTGATTGATGAGCTACCAGGTTGATCACTGAGGTAACCACCCCACTATTGGACCCTCCACTAGTTATCTAACAGTTAGAATGAGTTTAACTCACAAAAACTAAAATTAACTAAAATAGATTACTAAAATTTAGGAATCAATCATAATAAACTGAAATCAAGTGTTCCCAACTTGAATTAACTAAGTTAACTGAGTGACAAGTTCCATGTCACCTTATTTAACTATTTCCAAGTATTTTACAAAATTGAAATTTGAATTTTAATCTAGTTTGACCAAGGCAAAGTCAAAAACTAGATTTTCATGCTACATTTTCAACACTTCCTATCAACAAGAAAGGGATTAACTGATGCCCCTATCCTGCCTTTGTGGAACTTGAATTTTCCCTTTGAAAACGACTTTGTAAAAATATCTGCATCTTGTTCCTCTATAGGAATGTACTCCAACAACATAATCCAACTTTTCAGACAATCTCGTAGATGGTGATACCAGATGTCAATATGAATGGATCAATCATGAAATATATGATTCTCAGAGAGTTTGATAAAGCTCTGATTATCATATTATATCACAGTACAATCCATCATATTACCAAATAACCCAACAATAATATTTCTCTTCGAAATTGCCTCACATTCTTCTTGACTTACCTCAATGTAATCTGCTTCTGCTAAGTTGAGTGCCATAGATCTTTACTTCCTGTTGTACCAAGAAACCGTTGCTAACCCAACCCTGAAAATTTCTCCTGATGTGATTTTCCTGTCTTATGGAATCCCCACCCAATATGCATCTATGAAGCCTTGTAGATTCACTCCCTCTGTCTCTTTATACCAAAGACCAAACTGATGGTGCCTCCGAGGTATCTCAACACATGATTTTGTTGAAAAGTGTGCAACAATAAATGCTAAAAATAGCACTGCTATAAATAGCCCATCTATAAATAGCAGTTCAGCCATTGGAGATCTTAGCAACAATGGTGAAAAGTAAAAGTGTTAAAAATAGATTTTCTAAAAATAGCATTTCAGGTTCCCTTCTTATTTTAGTCAATCCCTGGACTAAACATAGGAAGTAAAATTCGAATTTGATATCAACAGTAGTTTGAAAATTAATTAATTAATTCATATTGAGTTAATTAGTTAAGGAAAATCAAACTTGAAGTATATGTGGGGACATGCAACAGTTTCTCCATTAATTGAGGAATTTAACCTTCAGTTAAAGAGATAAGGATGAGTTGTACTATTGAGTTGTAATCAGTTGACTTAGTTTTACTTAGTCAAGTCTAGTTAGATTAATTTAGCAGTTTGTTAAATTAATGAGAGTTTTGTTAGTTAATGCTTGCATGCATGTAACTATTGTGTTTCAGATAACTGAGTATTCACTCATGGATAATTCATGCATGTTAGTTCAGTGAGAGACCCAATTGGGATCAAATGGAGGGGCAATGTACTATCAATTGCTAGGATATTCTTTGGTGAATATTCCTTGCATGCAGAAGGAATATCATTCCTTATGGATTTGGCAGTTGGACCTGATGTTACAGTGAGTGTGATGAGGCCAATTCACACATGTGATATCATTGGACCCTAATCAAAACTGTGCAAGGAAATAGGAGGCTTGGAGGGATTGAGGAATATATATTCTATGTCTATTTAGTCTGTGAGCTATTTGAGTACAAAGAGAATAGGATAACTTGCGAGCTGATTCTTTTTGTAACTTGAACAAGATTTCCACTTGTATGATAATACAAAGTTGGGGTTTTAGACTGGTGCTTTCCCCAGTGATATATCTTCCGTGTTATTGTTGATTACTTCTCATTCTCAGTTATATCTGTTCATGCTTGATGATGCTCATATCTGTTTAAGTTTCCACAAAGTTTATGGTAGAAGTAGATCTACTATTATAATTTAGGACATTGCATATATCAGGATATCTACAGTGAAAATTATACATGGTATCAGAGCAAAGGTGATCAAGGAAGAATAATATACAAGCAGGATAAGTACAAAGTTTGGTTTCTGAATATTGAATTGAGTTCTTATCACATCTATTTCGCTGGTGGCGTTTAGTGGTTTAAGACTCGAATATGCCCTTGATGGAAGTTTGAATTATATAGCCTAGAAGGATTGCATGGAGGTAGTATTGGAAGATAATGGTCTCAAGGAATTCATTGATCAAGAAGTCAAAAATTTGACTCATGCTACTCAACTAGCGGAATGGAAAACATTTGTGGCTAAAGCAAGGAGAATCCTCTTGGAGGGAGTTTGAGATCACATTTTATCGAGCCCCCATGGGAAGGAGACTCTGTTTTCGATGTGGAAAACATTGAAATATCTTTATCAGAATAGCAACGATCAGAGGTAGCTGGCGCTGAAGGATAAACTTGGAAAGATCAAGTGCAAAAAGGGCAACACAATCTCTAGATTCCTGAACAAGCTCACCACCTGCAGGGATGAGCTTGCAAGTGTAGGGGTTGTGACTGTTGATGATGACATGGTGAGTCTAGAACTCCTCGGTCTTCCTAAGAGTTGGCATAGCTATCAGGATTCGGATAATGGAAGAGAGAAACTTCCAGATTGGGAACAACTTTGGTCAGACCTAATGCAGGAGGAGGTAAGGCAGACCACCAGGCATGGATCTTCATAAAACAAGATGATGAAGAAAATCTAGCTTTAGCGAGTAAAGCTAAGAAAGAGAAAGGGAAGCTGTCCCAATCCAAATCTTCTCATGGTGGGAAGAAGGTTGACAAGTGAAAGGTGTGATGCTTTCACTGTCATGAAGTGGGCCATTATGCTATCAATTGTCCACAGAAGAAATCCAAGAAGGGTTCCTCAAAGGGATCTGATGGTGATGCATTAGCTTCACAATTTGAGCTGGATTTCGCACTTATCGCATGCATGGTTTCATCCATGGTGAGATGTGTTTGGTACTTGGACAGTGGAGCCTCTTTCGACATGTCGGGTGACAAGAATCGTTTTAGTACCTTGGAGGAGAAGGATCCCTAGATGTGGATTGAGATGGGCGATGATGGAAAGTACTATGTCTCAGGTGAAGGTACAGTTGTGTTTTAGAGGGAGCATGGTGCTCCTCTCACCCTATCTACTGTTAAGTATGTACTAGGTCTGAAAAAGAATCTTCTTTCTATTGCTACATTAGAAGTTAAAGGCTATGATGTAGTCTTTAGTAAAGGGAAAGTGTTCCTGAGGCATATCCGCAATGGACAGACCAAGCGAATTGGGATTCGAGTAAAGAATCTCTACAAGTTGGAGGTAGATGATTGTGTTGCACTGAGTTCCAAAGTAGAGGTGGTGCAAAGCCAAGATGTTGGCGAGCTATGGCATAGAATACTGGGCCACTTGCATCACAGGGCCTTGAAGATAATGCAACAAATTTCTATTGGCTTACCCAAGGGAAAACTAGAGCAAACAGATACATGCAAAGGATGCACCCTGGGTAAGTATGCGAAAGCTTCCTTTCAGGATCAGGATATTAGAGCTGGAGCAATCCTGGACCGAGTTCACTCAGATGTATGTGGACCATTCTCTCCATACTCCACCGCTAAGCAAAGGTACTATGTTATTTTTATTGATGAATTTTCTTGTAGATGTTGGATGTACTTTATGTAAAAGAAGGATCAGAACTTGTTGAGGTTTTGTGAGTTTAAACCCTCGATAGAGAAAGAATCTAGAAAGAAAGAAAAATACTTGCGTAGTGAAAATGGTGGAGAGTATGTTTCCCAACAGTTTAAAGAATTTTGTGCAGCAGAAGGAATTAAACAGGAACTGATGGCACCCTATAACCCACAACAGAATGGGGTGGTCGAAAGGAAGAACAGATATATTGTGGGAGCAGCTTGAGCGATGTTTCATGACCAAGGCCTACCACTTCATTTGTGGGCTGAGGTATGCAATACAACAGTGCACCTTCAGAACATAAGTCCTCATTGTATCTTCGGGATGAAGACACCTATGGAGGCTTTTTCGGGAAGTGACCAAATGTGAGTCACTTCGACATCTTTGGATCACTAGTTTTCTGTCATGTGACCAAAGATGCTCGGAAGAAGATAGACCCAACAATTGAGTTGGGGATACTTATGGGGTACAGAGATACACCCCACAACTATCGTTTGTTTCTGCCTGCTAGTCAGAGGACTGTAGTGTGCAGGGATCTAAAGTTCAATGAGCAAAGAGCCATGCCAGTGTCACTTTAGACGGAGCTCAAGTTGCATGGTGATGAGGAATTTTTAGTTCCAAAGGAGGAGGAGCCTCCTGGTGATGTGGATCAACCACATGCAGAGAATCTAGTAGTGGAGACCACCACTCCTGGAGAGTCTTCCAAAGATCGACAGAAATGCTCGTGAGAAGCTGACCGATTGATGTAGGATGCGAGAGAGATTGTGGGGCAGCCATCCTCATAGTGCAGACAGAGGAGATCTCCTGAGAGATACACTAGCTACATGGCCCTGGTTGGGGAATGTGTAACGACCGAACCTTATTTCTAGGAGGCAATGCAACAACCAGTCTGGGTTGATGCAATGGTAGGAGAATACAATGCATTCATGTGGAACAATGTGTGGGATGTTGTCACTAGACCTGTAGACAAGTTAGTGGTTAGTTCCCAATGGATTTACAAGGTGAAGCAGGAAGCTGATGATAGTATTGAGAAACACAAGGCAAGCTTTGCTGCCCGTGGTTTCTCACAGGTTGAGGAGATTGACAACGATGAGACCTTTGCTCCCACAGCAAGGTACTCATCTATTAGATCGATGCTAGCTCTATCAACTCAGATGGGTTGGAAGATCCATCAGATGGATGTGAAGACAACATTCCTCAATGGGATGTTTGAGGAAGAGGTATACATTGAGTAGCCCGAAGGATTTGAGACCTTTGATCATGAGTCACATGTCTACTGACTCAAGCGAGCACTATATGGGCTGACGCAAGCACCCTATGCTTGGTATACCAAGATCGACAAATATTTCACCAAAGATGCGAACCTTTAGCACATCATGGTAGAAGGTAAGCCATTGATTATTGTACTTTATGTCAATGATCTGATTTTGATAGGTGATGACCAGCTGATACAGTTTTGCAAGGAGGACCTTGCAAGAGAGTTTGAGATGAAGGACATAGGCCTCATGCACTACTTTCTAGGCATGGAACTGTGGCAGAAATATGGAGAAGTATTTGTGTCTCAAGGAAAGTATGCCAATGAGATACTCAGGAGCTTTCACATGGAGAAGTGCAAGCCCATGAAGACTCCTCTAGTTGGGAATTGGAGGAAGGAGGATGCTACTTCAAGTGAGGTAGTAGTTGCTACTGTTAATCGGAAGCTCGTGGGTTCACTCATATATCTGGTGAACACACAACCCGACATATGCTTTGCGGTGAAGCAGCTGAGTCAAGCTATGGTTCAGCCTACCAAGCTGTTTTGGAAGGCAGCGAAGCATGTGCTGATATATCTCAAATCCACTACATAGTATGGATTATGGTATAGACAGACAGAGGGAATGAAGCTGCAAGGCTTCACGGATGCAGATTGGGTAGGCATTGCATCAGACCCGAAGAGTACTTCCGGAGGAATATTCAACCTTGGTTCAACTGCAACTTCTTAGTACAGCAGGAAACAGAGATCAGTTGCACTTAGCTTAGCAGAGGCTAAATACATGGTTGCCAGTCAGGCAGCATGCAAGGCCATTTGGATGCAGAAGATTCTAGTGGGGTTGTTTGGTCAGATGATGGATCCTACAGTGATATACTATAATAATCAGAGTTCCATAAAACTCTCTGAGAATCTAGTGTCCCATTACAGGTCCAAGCATATACATATTCCTTACCATCATCTACGGGACTGTGTGGTCGAGAGGATCATGATGTTGCAGTATGTTTCGACCGAGGGGCAAGATGTAGATATTTTGACTAAGGCATTGTCAAAATGAAAGTTTGAGTTCCATAGAGACAGGATCAGGGTTACTGATAATCCCTTTCTTGTTGAGAGAGAGTGTTGAAAAGTGTGCAACAAGAAATGCTAAAAATAGAAAATGCTAAAAATAAAACTACTATAAATAGCCTAGCTATAAATAGCAGTTCAGCGATTGGATATCTTAGCAACAATGGGTGAAAAGTGAAAGTGCTAAAAATGGCTTTTCTAAAAATATCATTTCGGGTTCCCTTCTTATTTTAGTCAGTCCCTGGACTAAACATAGGAAGTAAAATTCGAATTTGACATCAACAGCAGTTTGAAAATTAATTAATTAATTCATCTTGAGTTAATTAGTTAAGGAAAATCAAACTTGAAGTCTATGTGGGGACATGCAACAGTTTCTCCATTAATTGAGGAATTTAACCTTCAGTTAAAGAGATAAGGATGACTTGTAATATTGAGTTGTAATCAGTTGTCGTAGTTTTACTTAGTCAAGTCCAGTTAGATTAATTTAATAGTTTGTTAAATTAATGAGAGTTTAGTCAGTTAATGCTTGCATGCATGTAGCTATTGTATTTCAAATAACTGAGTATTCACTCATGGATAACTCATGCATGTCAGTTCAGTCAGAGACCCAGTTACGATCAGATGGAGAGACAGTTTACTATCAGTTGCTAGGATATTCCTTGGTGAATATTCCTTGCATGCAAAAGGAATATTATTCCTTATGGGTTCCGTAGTTGGACCTGAGGTTACAATGAGTGTGATGAGGCCAATTCACACATGTGATACCATTGGACCCAATCAAAAATGCGCAAGGAAATAGGAGGTTTGGAGGGCTTGAGGAAGATATATTCTATGTCTATTGGGTCTGTGAGTTGTATTGTTTGAGTACAAAGAGAGCAAGATAGCTTGAGAGCTGATTCTTTTTGTAACCTGAACAAGATTTCCACTTTATGATAATACAGAGTTGGGGTTTTAGGCTGCTGCTTTCCCCAGTGATATATCTTCTGTGTTATGGTTGATTACTTGTCATTCTCAGTTATATCTGTTCATGCTTGATGATGATCATATATGTTTAAGCTTCCACAAAGTTTATGGTAGAAGTAGATCTAGTACTATTCTTTAGGACATTGCATATATCAGGAGATCTACAGTGAAAATTCTACAGATTTGTCTCCTGCCAATACAGTTTGGTTAGATTAACCATTGCTTGACTGAGATTGTTAACTACATAACACATATCTACTCATGTTTTCACCAAATACATAAGTGAACCCAAAAGCTTCTTGTAAATGGTATCCTCCACTTCCTCACTTGAGTGGCATCCTCTTTTGTCCAACTACATGGTAGAGGAGTGTCCATGGTTTTGCTACTCTCCATGCGAAACTTCTTTAGTATCTCATTGGCATATTTTCCATGAGACAAAAAAAGTTCCACATCTCCTTTCCATACTTCCAAAACTAGGAAATAATGCATAAGCCTCATGTCCTTAATCTCAAATTCTCTTGTAAGATCTTCTTTGAAAGTGTTGATCAACATATCATCACTGGTTAAAATTAAATCATTTACATATAACACAATAATCGATTGTTTACCTTCAACAACAATATGATAAAGGTTTGCATCTGCTTTACTTTTAGTGAAGCCCAACTCGATGGTATAGCTTTTGATCCTGGTGTACCAAGCACGTGGTGCTTTTTTCAATCCATACAATGCTCGCTTGAGTCTGCACACATGCGACTCTCTATCCAAGGTATCAAAACCATCTAGTTGTTCAATGTACACCTCATAATCAATAACTCCATTGATGAATACAATCTTCACATCCCTCTAGTGAATCTTCCATCCCATTAGCACTGCAAGTTCTAGAATTGATATGATCAAAGAGTACATTGCTACTAGAGAAAAGGTCTCCTTATAGTCAATTCCCTCCACCTGAGAAAACCCCTTGGGCACAAATCTAGACCTGTGTTTCCCGATGCTTTCATATGCTACTTGATTCACCTTCTAGATCCATGTCAAACCCACCACTGATTTTTCCTCTGGTCTTGGGAACATTTCACAGACATTTTTTCTGATAATGGAATCATATTCCTCTACCATAGCATCAACCCATGTTGGTTTGTCTACAAATTCCTCAAATGAGGATGGCTCAGTCTCTACAAGCTCACTCATTAGAGCCATGTATCTAGTGTACTGATCTAGTGACCTCCTATGCATGTATTGTGATATGGGTGCTCCCACATTCTCTCTAACATCATGCAATAATATGTCAGCTTCCCTCGTATGTTCCCTTCCTTCTCTGGATGTATATTCTTGAGTGGACGTCTCCACTCTATGATCCTCTACTTCTGGTTGCTTTACAACTTCCTGATGTTATTATTTTCGAGTTAGAATCTCCTCAACTAAATGCAAAGAAAGCTCCCTCTGAAGAGAAAATCTCATTTGCTTCTCCTCATCAAACTTCACATCTCAAGGAACAATCTTCATCTTGAGAGATGAAAAATACACACGATAGTTATGAGGTGTTTCTATGTACCACACAAATTTCCCAAATATGTTGTTGGCTCTAGATTTTTCCTTGATTCCTTGGAAACATGACAGTAAACTTATGATCCAAAAATATTCAAGTGTTACACATCTAGTTTCTTCCTTGAAAAAGCTTCCTCTGGTGCACTCATGCTAAGAAACTGATGAGGACTGCTATTTTGCAAATAGACCATTGTGTTGCATGGTTGAGCCCATAAGTGTAGTGGTAGGCATTAGTCATGTAACATAACCCTTGCTACTCCCACAATACTTTTTTCTTCCTCTCAGCCAGCTCTTTCTATTGTGGGTTTTGAGGTGTTGTCAACTCCCATCGAATGCCTTGCTTTGAAAAAAAAAATTAAACTCATTCAACACATACGTACCTCCATTTTTGCTCCTGAGAGCCTTCACATTCTTCCCAATTTATTTCTCAACAAGTGCTTTAAATTCAACAAAATTTGAGAATGTATGGTCTTTCTTATTCATCAATAAGATCCAACACTTCCGTGAAAAATCATCTCCAAATATTACATAATACTTATGCTTGGGAGTGGAGGGTTTCAAGAAAGGTACACTCACATCAGAGTGAATCCTTTCAAGGCCTAATTATGCTTTAATATCTCAATAATTGAAGGTCAATTTTGTGTACTTCCACACAGTACACATTTTTCATGTATCTTGTTCCTCTAATGCTCCTTCGGTAAGTCCTCTATAAAAATATTGTATTATCTACAAAGTGCCATGATGAAAATGGCCAAGTCTTCTATGCCATAATTAATCAATATCTCGGCTCTAAACCTTCTCTATTTTTTTGCTCAATGTTGCATAGCCTGCCACATCTAATTTGTAGAGTTTCTTCACATGAACCCTAATCTACTTCACTTGTCCCATGGCGATGTGTCTTAGGAAATCCTTCCCTTTGTATCACATAATAGCCATGGTCTTCCAACATAGCAAATGAAATGAGATTATTCTTTAGATATGGAACATATATGACATCCTTGAGTTTGAGAGGGGAGCCATACTCTCTCTAAAAAGTAATTGCCCCAATATTGGTTGTGTTATACCTTCCATCATCTCCCATATCGATGTGAATCTAGAGGTCTTTCTCCTCCAGGTTGCTGAGGAATTCCCAGTTTCCTGTCATATGGAATGAGGCTCCACTATCCAAATACCACAAAATACCTATCACCATGCTCACCATACATGCGATGACAGTAAAATCAAGCTCAAACTATGAAGCCAAAGCTTCACATGTTTCTCCTCCTAAGGGCTTCTTTTCCACCCTCTTGTGTGGACACTTCGTGGCATAGTGTCTTGGTTCATAATAGTGAAAGCACATGATTTTGGAAAAGTCTTTCTTCTTTCCCCCTTGACCAGATTCTCGTTTGGACTATGATATTTTCCCATTCCCTTTCTTTTCCTTGCTATCCAAGGAACATCTCTCCTCATCCACAACCTTGGATGAGGTCCCATATTTAACATTATGTATTATCTCCTACTCTACCAAATCGGAACAAAAGAATTCCCAATTTGGTAGCTTCTCCGTTCCATTCACTGAATCTTGGTAATTGTGCCAACTCTTGGGAAGGCCTAGAGGGGATAGGCTCACGAGATCATCCTCCACAATAGTAACCCCAAATCTGCCAAGTTCATCACAACATGTGTGAACCAACTCAAGTATTGTTGAATAGATTCAGCCTTATGCATCTTGATATTCCCAAGCTTGTCCTTGAGCGGAAAGTTCCTATGGTCGTTACTATTTAGGAACAAATTTATCAGTGCTTGCCACATTTCATACGGGGTTTCTTTCCAGTGGAAATTGGATACTATGTGATACTTCACACCTTCCAATATGATTCTCCTCACCTTAGCTACAAACTTATTCCATTTTGCTAGATATTGAACATCAGCTGTTGGTGGTTTTAAGATCTCAATATCTTTGAATTCCCTTAACCCATTATCTTCCAGCACTACGTCCATCATATCCTTAGAAGAAACATAATTTGATCTACCCTCAATGAAATACTCAAGTCTCATTCCAAGACATCTAGCTAGATCTAAAGAATTGATCCTACAAATTCAATCCTCCTACAAAGACAATTTTGAATTATCTTCTCTATTGTGAGTCCTACTCTGGTACCATGTAGAAATTATATGTAGATTTAAAACTACACATTCCATTTACTAAAAACATAAAACTTGAATATACTCTACTCATCTTTAGAAATAAATTCATGATCGAGAAATAAAATCATAAACTTGTGATATGATTCAACAAACATGTACATAGATTTATCTAGGGGAAAGCAACTGCTCAAAAACCCTTCCTACTTGTATTACATTAATAAAAAAATATATAAGAGCTACAATGTTGGCTCAAGCCTGAGAAACCTCTGCACTAGTATAGTCTATCTCACTGCTTCATAGATTGACCCTAGCCAATGCTTGAAACAATTTTCTTGCCTTCCAAGCTCCTATTTACTTGCATTGTTCCTTGAGTAATTACCCCCTATTAATTAGGGAAATTTCTCATTGAGAATTGCACAATTCCTTCCCTTCTCTAACTCCATGCACCACTTTTATACTTCAGAATAGTCTACAACTAGTATTCACTACAAGAAAAAAGGTCATTGGTGAGGGTCATGCTTATGACAGACCTTTAAGGTCCGTCACCAATTTCGCATATGGTGATAGTCTTTAAAAAAGCGTTGTTGTAAGTGTATATAGTGATGGTCCTTTAAGGTTTGTCACCAAAGCCATTTTCAATGACACTTTTGGTGAGGGTCGTTAAAGGCCTGTCACAAATTCTCTCTTTGGTGAAACTTTTGGTGAGGGTCATTAAAGGCCGATCACTAATTCTCTCTTTGGCGACACTTCTAGTGACGACCTTTTATTGATCTTCACCAATGATCTTTTTGCTTACTTTTTGTGATAGTCAATAAATGTTCATCATCATTGATCATTCCAATGTGTTTTTTATGCTGCTTCATGCCTGTGACCGGCCTTTAAGGTCCATCACCATTGTCACATATGGTGATGGTCTTTAAAAAATCGTTGTTGTAACTGTATATAGTGATGGTCCTTTAAGGTTTGTCAACAAAGCCATTTTCAATGACACTTTTGGTGAGGGTTGTTAAAGGCCCTTCACTAATTCTCTCTTTGGTGACACTTGAGGGCCGTTAAAGGCCCATCACTAATTCTCTCTTTGGTGACACTTCTAGTGACGATGTTTTATTGATGCTCACCAATGCTTTTTTTGGTTACTTTTGGTGATGGTAAAAAAAAGTGTGTCGTCACTGATCATTCCAATGAGCTTTTTATGACATTATGTACCTATTGCTATATTTTTTGTCAAAAGATAATTATTTAACACCATTTTTGTGGAGTCTTTTTCATTAGTCAAAGGTTATAGTGGTTATAATAGTCAGTCAATTTTTTAAGAAGTAATTAGTGTGTATCATTTCCCTCAAGTCATAAGAATATAGTTTTCCTATGATTCAACACATGATTCATCTCTATTAGGTTTATTATCTAGAAAATTTCCTCTAAATAAAGTTCCACTAGTGTGTGTAGGAACTATATTATTTAATACATAATCAAGCTTTGTCAATTCTATGAATGAGAGATACCTATCACTCCTTAACACTCATGGCACACCTTAACATGCTTTGGAATAGTACACTAACATTCCTTAGAACCTCACATGTCTTGGAATATCTTTGTACCTGGAACATATTTGTACCTAGAACATATTTCCATGAGTAGGACACCCAAGCACATGTTGGCATGCCCTAGCATACCATAACACTCCCATATCATGTGTTGGCATGGCCTGTAGTCCCTAGCATGCCCTGGAACACCTTGGAATAATATTTCATTAACAAACATTAGCACTTGGCACACATTGGAACTTGGCATGTATTGGAACATATTATTAGTGTGCCTAGAACGCCCCTATTGAAAAATATAAATTCTCAACTTATTAACCCTCTTATGTGTTCATTTCCTTTCATTTTATCTTGGTTATTCCTTTTGTTACCTTGAAACTCCTTGACACATATTGGCATACTCTCGCACCCTGCACATCCTAGCATGTATTTTCACCTGGCATACCTTGGCACTATTTGGCACATGTTAGCACACCCCAGAACTACTTAGCACACTCTAACACTTCTTGACATTCCATGATATTCCCTAGCATGCCTTACCCATGCTTAGCATACCTTGTCTCTCCCTCCTTGGCATGACAACTAGCACTCATTGACACTTCCCAACACACCCTCATATTCATTCAATTCAATGAATTTTGACCTACTGCTCCATTGCATTGTCCTAGTACTCCCTAACACTCCTTAGCATGCATTGGAACTCTCTAGCACACCTTAGCACTCTTTGATATGATTTTCCACTTCATAGCATGCATCACACTCCCTGATGCACATTGGCACTTGGCACATGTTGGCACTTGGCAAGTCTTAGCATGTTTGGCATGCGTTCAAATGACTTGGTATGCTTTGGCATGGTTTAATATTAAAATTATCTGAGATCAATTATTGAAAACTAGATGAGAAGAAACAGAGGAATATTTGGCACTTAGAATGCATTGAAACTTGGCACTTGGCACCTATTGGCACCTAGTATTGGTGCCAATACCCATTTTGCACACCCTAGCACTGGCACATCTTGGATGCATGTTGGTTTGACACTCTAGCATGAATTAGCACTACCAATCATACCATGAAACTCACTCCTTAACACACCTGGAACTCATTGACACTCCCTCTCACACACTATTATTTATTCATTTCCATGCATTTTTACCTAGTGATCCATTGTGTTTCCCTGGTACTCCCTAACACTCCTTAGCACACATTGGCACACCTTGGCACTTGACACATCTTGGTATGATTACCTATAATTCCAGCATGCCTTGGAACTACATATCATACCTTGTCACTCCCTCCTTAGCACACCTGGAACTCACTGACACTTCATTTCCATTCATTTGAAACTGGTGCTCCCTTGTGTTTCTCGGGCATTTCGTCCTCACACTCCCCAGCACGCATTCACGCCATACCCTGGAAACTGACACATCTTGACATGCCTATAATACCTTGGAACTGTCTAGCATGAGCTATTACTTCATGACATTCCCCAACACACCTTCATACTCCTTAACTTTCATTCTGTCGTAGATAGCCTTACGTTTTTTACGTGTTGGGGACCCAACCAAGTCATTGGAAAAACAAATGTTGTGCCCAACCCAAAGTCTCCCTTTGTCTGAAACTGCTTTGTCCAACCCTTTATTATAACCATAGGATTGCCTCCTACAAGTATTATCCTGACCTTCTCCTAACACACTTTATTCTTGAGACACTTGGAATCAATTGACACTCCTTGGCACACACTCTTATTTGTCCATTTCCATGCATTTTGACCTAGTTATCCCTTTTGATGTTTTTTCACTCCCTAACACTCATCAAAATGAATTGAAATTGACTGCCATGTGTTAGCATGCCTTTTCATTCCTTGGCATGCCCTGAAACTCCTTAATTATCATGCCCTCACAAATTCCCTTACTTATTTTGGGACTTGGGAACCCAACCAAATATTTCTTTGACTACAACAACCTGACCAAGTTACAGTTACTACAACTAGATTGTGCCTTGTTCATATAAGAACTAAATATAACTCATCTTAGGTTACTTATGTCCAATTTCAACTTATCCCACTTAATGAGTTACAAAGTAGCAAGTCAAGGCTCACATCTAACCATGGCCATAAAACAACTAAGCAACATAGTTTACATCTTGACATGCCATAACATCTGCCAAATCTAACAATCCCTTGGAAACATAGTTTACATCTTCTTGACTTGGGAGTTCTTCTTTTGTAAATCTGACCCTTGACTATGCCATGAAAACCCTCCAAAACATTCTTAAATGATGGGAACTTCTTCCTGTGTGAAACCAATGACATATTTTATTTGTGCCTTAGGGAATGTAAAAGATACCCTTAATAGAAAACATGCATACAAATTTGTAGCCAAGTACCCTAAATGTGAGATGTTTCCACTTGTGAAATTTTGCTTCCAAATATGTGAACTCAACAACAAAACACGCCTTAAAATACATAATGTCTCTCAACATATGAAAGAAAAAGTAACCCTCATGCTAGTCTTCCTCCATTGGAAAGTCAGGCCTTTTGTGACAAGGTATCTTCTCTTCTTTGGAAAGAGGACATAGAAAAGTTTTTAGATGTTTTAAATGGAGTACTCTTCACCTATGTCCTTCTCGTTTGTGCCATGTGATACAAATGCCAATTTTCATATTCTTGACTATGACATTATTCTTTTATACATGTGACCCTTGACTATTCCATGAAATTCTCCAAAATATTCTTAAAGGATGGGAGCACCTCTTCATGCATGAAGCTAATGGAATGCGACAAGTCATCCAAAATTCCTCCAAATATGTGATTTTTGCCTTAGGAAATGTTAAAGGTACCCTCAATGGAAAAATGCATAAATATTTGTGGCCAAGTTCCCTAAATGTGAGATTTTTCCACTTGTGCAATTGTGCCTCCTTTTGATGTTCAAATTGGCACCCTAATTGTGGAAGACTCACAAGGTGTCACTTTGGGTCAACTCAGGGTTGTTGGCATTGTCACCTTAGCAACGAATCCTCTCACTTTGGATTACTTATTGATTCTTGGGGGTGTCCCAAAGCACAAATTTATGGGGTATTTTATGTGACTAGATAACTAGAACTGAAAAGAATCTTTACATTGGATAGCTCAACATCTTGATGATCCCTATCGTATTGACCACAACTTTTGTATTCATTATTTCTTTAATTTCAACCCCTCTAGTAGATATTGATGGCATTCATGAGCCTATTTATAGTTCTCTTCTTTATGGAAACAATATTATCTCCAACACCATTATTCGATGAATGGCTACATAATAGGGACCCTATGAGCCAATCATTCATGTTGTCGATGTAGTTCCCACATGACACAAACATTCAATGGTCTATCATAGCCAAACACTCTATTATGGGTTTCAAATATACCCAACCTATGACAAAAAGCTACATTCTATTGCCAAAGCATTTAAGCAGTGGAATAATTATATTCTATCGAAGGAAATGACCACCCACACCAATTGTAGGCCTTTGCCTATTCTAGATAATCCTTGGGAGTTAGTGCCCCTGGATTTTATGTCATGTTTTCCCTCAACTGATCAGCATGGTAACATATGCTTTTTTTGTTGTTGATTGCTTCCTTAGGATGGGATTTTTGGCAACTTGTAAGAAGATTGTTGCAATAAAATACACTCATAAGTTCTTCTTCGAACATATTTTGGTTCAATTTGGGTTTCCAGATACCATATTTCTTGATAGGTATAATAGGTTCCTTAGTATTTTTTGGTTTAACTTTTGGTCCATGATGGACATCAAGCTTGACCAAATCCACTACCTTCTATCCCCAGATTGATAAATAGTAAGTAGTAGTCAATAGGATTATTATATATGTCTTTAGAGTATATAGTTCTGAGCATCCACATACACGTGTTGAAAGCCTTCCATATTTTCAACATAAATTTGACATAACTCTTCATATTTCTATTGCCACAAGCCTTTTTAGGTGTGCTTGGGGTCTCAACAATTGGCACAAATTGATCTAGTTATATTCATGGTATAACACATGAAGGTACCTTCTATACTTGGAATGGTATAAGTAAATAAACCAATTTTGAGGAACGTATCCAACAACTTCGATAATGAATTCATGATATTTTGTATAAAGTTGCTAACTCCAAGTACAGGTATATACACAATCCATTGGGTTTGACATAAGTTTCAAGTTGGTCATGAGTTATGGTTGGACTTGTGATCCTGATTCAAATAGGAACACAACAAATTACAGAGATAACCATAAACACAAAGACGCAACAGAAATAA
Source organism: Pinus taeda (assembly GCA_000404065.3). Classification (NCBI taxonomy): domain Eukaryota; kingdom Viridiplantae; phylum Streptophyta; class Pinopsida; order Pinales; family Pinaceae; genus Pinus; species Pinus taeda. The sequence continues at coordinate 72,337 of APFE031375912.1, forward strand.
TACTTCATTTCATTAATGTAAAATGCTGAAATATGCTTACAAACAGGAATGGAAATAAACCAGCTAGGGCAATGGTAACTTATCTCTAAGAAGAGATGTGGTGGCTACATGCCTCTGAACTCCTTACAACGAGGCTCAATGGTATTTTTATTATTGAACAATAAGATAAAACACTAAACAACCAAAACCCTAGCCTGATGAGATGTAACACCAAGAGTTTATGGGGCCCGTTGGGGTCAGTTGGATGGCTAACTTACCGGGGTCATGACATGGTCATGTTATCTTCCTTTGACATGCATGATAGCCCATTGGAAATATCTCTCCGAGGAATATGAAAAAAAAGATGATTTTAAACAGAGAATCACTGGTGGTATATTTCCAAAAAAAATGTCGTTTAGGGTCTAAAAACGGCTCCGGAAGTTTAGGACCCAAAAAACTGCTAACAATAGTAAATTGTGCTACAATTAAGGAATTGGTGGGTGGCCACCAATATCCACCTAGATCATTCCTCCCCCCTTAGAAACTAATGGTCCCCGTTGCATTGAGTTCCTCCATGAGATGAGCGAATTTCCACTAAACTTGGTCCCTGGTGAGCCACTTGCCCTGGTGAAGGAGTTGGCCTACTTTGACAACTTGAAATAGTTGGATATTATGCTGGAAAGTGTGCTTGATCTATGTTTCCATGATCCAATTAGTTGTAGCTTGTTCCATGCAATCTGGATTTAACTCTGTGGGTGTGAGTTGTTCTGCAATGTCGGATGTGTCTAGTAATGGTGGAAAGTATGGTTGAAGGCGGTCCACATTGAGCGTTGGGTGCAAGCCAAGGAATGGGGGAATGTTGAGCTCAAACTCATTGTCTCCCATAAACTTGGTAATGGTGTAAGGACCATATTGGAATGGTTTGAGTTTCCGATAGGCTCCGGTAAGGCATTCCTTTTGCAAATGCAACCAGACTTTGTCGCCCACCTGAAACTTGTGTGGCAGACGATGTTGATCATGTTGCTGCTTGTACTTGGCATTTGATTTCTATAGAATGTCATGGACCTACTGGTGAATATCTTGGATGTTCTCAATGAAGTTGTTTGCCTTATCTATTTCAGACTAGACATGAGTTGAATCTGCGTGAGTAGCTGCAAATGGCATGGCCACATCAATGGGACATAGTGGCTGGAATCCCAAGCTTACCTGAAAAGGGTTGTGGCCAGTTGAGATGTGGAGGTCTCGGTTGTAGCTGTACTGAACATAGGGGAGGCTCTCATCCCATGTGCATGGATTCTTTGAGTTGTACATGCGTAAAATGTGTATGATCATCCCGTTGACAACCTCTGTCTGGCCATCAGTTTGAGGATGGAAGGCTACAAACTTATTGAGTTTCGTGTCCAGCATCGACCAAAGACTGGATCAAAATGTACTAAGGAACCTGCTATCCTGATCTGAGATGATAGACTATGGGATCCCAAAGTGCACCCACACTCATTAAAAGAAGATTTTATCAGTGGCTTCTGCTGTGATATTCTTCTTGTAGGCCGCAATAATGGCCATCTTCGAGAACCTATTGACAACCAAAAAAACACAGTCATTTCCATGCTTAGTGGAAGGAAGTCTTGACATGTAATCCATGGAGATGGATTCCCAAGGTCAACTAGGCGTAGGCAGTGGGGCATAGAGGCCTTGATTCTTGATGGTCAGTTTGGCAATGGCACAGGAAGTCAATGATCTGATGTACTTCCCGACATCGTGTCGAATATTTGGCCAATAGAAATACTTTTGCAGTACTACCATCATTTTCTCAACCCCGAAATGCCCAACAACTCTATTGTAGAGTTCTTCCCAAATCATCTTGGCACACTTGCTTGAAGGAACTGAAACATGACCCAGGTGGCATAACAGGGCATCCTAGATGTGAAAATCTGGAACATGCTGACCCTCCAAGGGTGTCTGGTATGTGTGGCCAAATTCTGGGTCACTTTTGTAGAGAAGTGTCCAATTAGAAGTCCCGTGCCCACAAGAGTTGAGCATGGTGGTTAATGCCATGATCGGTGGTTAAGTCAGGCAATCTGCAACATTATTGGTGATGCCCTTCTTATACTTGATATTCAAATGGAACTGTTGTAGGTATGTGGACCATTTCTGATGGTGATAATTCTACAATTTCCCTTGGGTCTATATGAACTGTAGGGGTCGGTGGTCTATGTGGATGAGCATTTCCTTCCCTAAAATGTAATGCTTCCGTTATCGGCAATTCTGCACAATGGAATACATCTCTTTGTCATAATTGGGATACTTTTTGACTGTGTCTGAAAGTTTCTCACTATGATATGCCAGTGGATGCCCATGTTGAGTAAGGACTACCCCAATAGCATAGTCATAGGCATCTATCTCGACCTCACATAGTTGTTGTAAGTCTGGTAACTTGAGCACTAGTGCCGAGTAGAGGTGATCTTTCAACTCTGTGAATGCCTTCTGTTGAGGTTCAGACCAAAAGAATTTTGCTTTCTCTCCTCCCTTGGTGACTTGACTCAAGGGCCAAGTGATATGAGAAAATCCCAACATGAACTTGCGGTAGAAGTTGGCAAGACCTAGAAAGTTGTGAAGCTCTGTCAGAGTGGTTGGAGATGGCCAATCCCGAATGACTTGGATTTTGGCTGGATCCACATTCACCCCTTGTTCATCAACAATGTATCCCAAAAATTGAACCTGGGTCATGCCAAAAGTGCATTTCTCCAAATTGGCACATAACTTGTGTTTCCGCAATGTTTGGAGAATCTATCAAATGTGGTGGAGCTACTCTTCCCAACTCTAGCTAAAGATCAGGATGTCATCCAAGTATACCACTACAAATGAGTTGGTGAATGGCTGCAAGATGTCATCCATTAGCCTCATGAAGGTTGCAAGAGCATTCGTCAATATGAAAGGCATAACCAACCATTCGAAAAGGCCCTCCTTGGCCTTGAAGGTAGTCTTCCACACATCAAAGGGTTTGATTGGTACCTGGTGATATCCTGACTTCAAATCGATCTTGCTGAAATATGTTTCCCCGTTCAGTTGGTCTAGGAGGTCATCAATTTGTGGGATTGGGTACCTATTACAGATAGTCATCTTGTTCAGCGCCCGATAGTCAATACAGAGTCTCCAAGTCCCATCCTTCTTCTGTACCAACACAATTGGGCTCCCATAGGGCGATGAACTCAAACGAATGTGACATTTTTGCAGCAGCTCCTGAATCTACCTCTTGAATTCATCGTTCTCTAGAATGTAGTGCCAATAGATTGGTCCATTGGGCAACGACGAACTTGGGGTCAGATCGATGGAGTGCTTGACCTAAAAATGCAGAGGAACCCTTGTAGGGGAGGTGAAGATGTCCTCATACTCCTCCATGACCTTGTCCATCTATAATTGTCATGCAGAGGGGCCTGTCTAGAGGTCATGTCCACTGTCTCCTTCTTTCCCTGAGGGCATATCATTAGGAAAACAAATTTTTCAGTTTTGTAAATGAGCTTACTACATTGTTTTGCAGTAACCAAAAGATGGTAGTAAGCAGTGCTACCTCTGGTATCCCGTACAACTTATTTCCCAAAGTAATAATAGCAACACGGGGCCTTGATTCATACACAACATGTCACTTCCACAAGTATGGTTTTCCTAATAATACATCATAAACTTCAAGGGGAGAAATGTCACAAAATACCTAATACGTGAAGGGCTTTATGTTGTATGGAAGGCGACACTGCTAGCTCATGCAAAGATCCCATCCTTGGTGAAGCCACCCAATGGTGTACGGTTGTGGATGTGTTGTGGTTAGTAAGCCCAACTGCTTCATGACCTCTACTAAAATGAGGTTCTTTTGGCTCCAACTGTAAAAAATGAACTGTAGCATGGAGCCCTTTACCCACACCTAGGAGTTGAAGGGACACTCCTCCTCCTCTGGATCTTCGAGTTCCTCCTTCTGGATCTTCATGGTGGCAACAGTGGCATTGGGATCCACATCGATAATCTGCTTCCCTTTGTCATTCCCCTTGTTGGATTCTGACTCAGAGTCAGAACATGCATCTGATTCTAAAACCTTTAGCTCGGCCACCGGTGACTTCTTGGCCCAACACTCACTTGTGTCGTGAGTGGAGCTCTTATGGAACTCACACCACTTTCTCGTGTCCTTTTTCAACTTCCCGGTGTTGTTCTTTGCTTGTAGCTTTGGTGGGTTGTCTTGGGCCACCTCGCCTTCGGTTTGTCCTTTATTCTGTGGTTTGGGGGAACCTTTCCCTTGATTTGGATTCGCAGATCCAAAGTCTCTTTTCTTCTGTTTAAACTTTTGCTTGACCTAGATGGCATATCGGTTTGTCGTGCCAAGTGAGGACATGTTCAAGAATTTTATTTTTTCCTGGATTTACTTGTGCAAGCAGTGACAGTATTTGAGTACCAAATGCTGATCCGATCCTTGATACCCAACTTTGTACGAAGGGTATGGAAAATATTGGTAAACTCTGGCACATCTTGGTCCCTTCCCTGCTGTAGCGTGGTCCACTTTATGTACTGATCCTCACAGCTTCTAACATAATAGTACTTGTCCTTGATGGCATCCTAGAATGAATTCCAAGTGGGTGTGGCTGAAAATAGTGAGCCTGTACTTTCATCCTTCTACTCGCAGTAGGTTTCCCACCAATCCTTGACGTGGGGGGCTGCTTTGAGAAGAGCGAAAAAAATATTTTCTCGACTGGAAAATCATGAACAAAAAAATAACCCTCGAGCAGATTTAACCATTTATCGACGACATCTGCATCTATCTAACCCTCGAATATGGGTATTTCAAAATTAACTTGTACCTTAAATGGTGTGGCGTTTCCGGAGTATTTGTTGGAAGCTGATGTGTCACCCCTTGGTAGCCGCTAACGCATCTAGGCAAAGCTATCCATCATCGCAATCCGTCTCACTTGAGGGATTCTTCAAGAAATATTTTGATAGGATCTCTTTCCCCCTCGTCTTTCTTTTCATCCACCATGGGAGCCTGTCGGGATTTGCGAGGTTGGTCTTGCAAAGGTTCGATTAGTTCAAGCCCTAACTCCTTATATCCCAACCTCGTTGGGGACATGCAAAGAAAACAAAGAAAAACAAAGAAAACCACTATGATACCACTGATCTGTATTTAAACAGGAATGCACCAAATTATAGAGATAACCATAAACACAGAGATGCAGTGGGAATAATACTTCATTTCATTAATGAAAAATACTGAAATATTCTTACAAATAGGAATGGAAATAAACCAACTAGGGTGATGGTAGCTTATCTCTAAGAAGAGATGTGATGACTGCATGCCTTTGAACTCCTTACAATGAGGCTCAAGGGCCTTTTTATTATTGAAAAATAAGATGAAACCCTAAACAGCCAAAACCCTAACCTGAGGAGATGTAACACCAAGAGTTTATGGGCCCCGTTGGGGTGAGTTGGACAACCAACTTCTCGGGGTCGCAACTTGGTCATATTATCTCTGTTTGATGTGCATGATAGCCCGTTGGAAAGATCTCTCCGAGGAGCACAACAGAAAATATTATTTTAGAAAAAATATTATTGTTAGTAGATTTCCCAAAAGACGTTGTTTAGGGCCTCAAAATGGCTCCAGAAGTTTAGGACCCGAAAAACTGCTATAAATAGTAAATTCTGGTACAATTAAGGAAATTGGTGGGGATCTAAGTGGAATTGGCGGGTGGCCACCAATATCCACCTAGATCAACTTGCATAAAGGGAAATTGACAAACTCCTATAAGAATCTCATACCACTTTAACATGAGCCTTACACTATCACTAAGGCCATGGGTGATAATTATTTTGAGGATAACCATAGGTGTTGCCTTATTGGGGCCTGACCCAAGTTCAGAGTTGATTTAGCCAAACAAATCTCGATACTACTGGCCCTTTCTGTAATAGTCCATCGAGCGTGGACTGAGGACTCTCCTGAAGTAGTATGGGAGGGTGCTAGAACCAGGTTTCCACACCTTGGAGATGTATGATGGGTTCAAGTGGTCCACGGTTCGACCCTGCGCATATGTTGCTACGTGCACTTTCCTGTACCTCACAGCTTGAGTTGCTTCCTTCATGCAACCCTACTCTGGGGCCTAACACTATTATTACCGAAGTCCTTACTAGTATTCCAATGTTATTTGATTATTTTAGCCTACTTGCGTGCTTTAAGTTATACTTAACAACATAAATCATTCATACAGGTGCGCGTAGTAAATAAACTGTATATTTGCAATTTATATCAAACATGAATTAATCCAAGAACAAACACAAAAATTGACATCAAACTTCTCTTTATTAATCCCTTCTTTGGTTACATACTCGACTCCACCCTACGCACTCAGCTATAGGGGTCCACGCACTCAGCTGCAGACTACTAGGATTTTTGTGCACTCAGCTGCAGAGCCTTCTCCTACTCTATGACGCAAAGACACACTTAGTCACTTAGACTCTTTCTTTTTCTCTCTACTTCTTCTACTTTCCTTCTTACACTTAGAGCCTCACTCTATTTATACAATCGCATGGTCTGCGGACCATAGGTAGGCCGACATTACATCACAAAACTAGGGCGGACAACCCTGTGACTCTAAGATACTTTCGCGCCCACAATTAATGGAGCTTTACAACACCATTTGGTCAAAAATTGGGCTTTGAGCCCCAAAAAATTCCTTGGGGGGATTCCATGCCCAAGATGCCCCCAACACAAACATCATGACTCACCCTGGAGTCACTTTGTCGGTGCGATGATCTTTGCACAGAGTCCCTCCAACTGTTCTTGAATTTTGCTGAGGTTAGCAGCGTACTAAGCTGCTGCTTGCTAAATCTACTGCATTCGTTGTTCCGAGACCCTTGTGTCTGGGGTGCTTCTCTGCATTAATGTGTACATCCCTTGTATGTGCATGATATTTCCTTTATTATTTGTCGTGATAGTGAAGGCCTCGTCGATCCACAACTAGACATGCACTTTGAGAAATGCCTCCTTGTGTCATGCCACATCCATCTGCTCCTTCACTGATTTAGCTTGCTGCATCTTCGTAAGCCTCTAGGTGAGGACTACTGTCTATGCAGTTCCTCAGACATTGTCTTATTTCTGTTGGAGTTATCATGCTTCTGTTTCCAAGTACTGGATGTAGTCGTGAGGACCTCAAGTGCTTGTTCCAACATTCTGGTACAGTCTCGTACTGCACCTTTGATTTCCTCCAGTCCCACTGTGATAGCGCTACCGTGTTGTTCTCTAACTTATGAGGGAGTGGATGGTTGCGCCTTTAACCAAAGCTTGGCAATTTGAAGATTTAGCTCCAGCTGAACCTTTGTCATTTCTTCCCTAGCCTCGCAGACACCTATGGCTAACCTGTGGATCCATACCTCCAATTATAGGTCTACTGGGACGGACAACTCCAAAACGCTTCAGCAAGCGTCCTCTACCACCTACACCAACTGTTGATTTTGCGACACCAATTCATCGCACTGAATGCTAAGTTATTCCATGTTTATTTTTTGCTCGCTGAGGATTTGGATCGCGTAGCTCTCCCTAGCGCACAGCTCTGCTATTATCCCATCCTGTAGCAAATATAGTGTCTCATGTGGAAGGGCAGCCAGATTAAGGCCAAGGCCTTTTGTCATGCTAACCGAAAATCTATCAGCCTCATTCGATGTCACTAGAGCCCCTTCTGACAACACTATTGTGTTTTCCAACTGTGCATGCAACATTTGGTCTACTGTTAAGGATCTTGGTGCGAGGTGGGTTGAAAGGGCGCCAACCTAAGGGGGGCACACCTGCAACTCCTGCAACTATGCTTTGAGGGCCCCCAACACAGTTTGGTGCTCCTGCATGAAATCCCGAAGGGCCACATTTGTGACATTGCGCATTGTCTCACCGATGTCATGCAGATCACCCTCGATTAGGGTGATTAGGTCAATGGTCAATTTCGAGGCCTTGAACTTCTTCCTTGATCCTGCTCGCTCTGTCATGTGTGGGCACTTCAACTGTGTGGACGCAGTCCCCGGGTCTGCAGCTCCTTCTTCTGTTTCTTCTTCCTCTTCCTCCTGCCCCTGTGAGAGTGTTTCTTAGCCCTCACCCTCTTCAAGGTTACTTCCTGTCTGGCTACTGCTTCTTCTACAACCTTTTTCTACTTGACAGCTTTCTGTGCTGCTTCTCGTGCTGCCTGTACCTTATCTACTGCAGTTTCCTTCCGCCTTTTCTTAGCCAATTGTGCGATGCGCAACTTGGCATCATCGTTCTTCTTCTGTGTTGTCACCCTCTCAAGTTCTACAAGATCTAAGGCATGCCATTCTAGAGGCCATGCCTCTAAGATAGTGAAAATGGTGTTGTCAGTGGCTGCAAAAGGTGGCTTTGTCCACTACTTCATTGGATCCTTACACGCCTTGATAAAGATGTTGTGCATATCTGCCTTAAATTCTAGAAAACTCTGCAGACTATTGTAAACCATGGGTGACAACTATGATTTACGATTGATCCACATTCAGATGATCATCTCCATGAGAACCAAGAATATTTTGGTGTCTCAAATCCTTATCGCATCCTTTGTGGCCTAGAGAAAATCATACTTCGCGGCGCCCGGTAAATCTCTGTCAATTGTGGGGAATTGACTGTCCTCCGGTAGTTCCCCCAGTACGAGCACTAGGGATAGTAACATCCACGGATAATGGAAGGTTTTACCCTGCTCATGGGCTTCGCAAAAATTTTCTAAGAATTATGTGCAGAGGAATTCAGATGAGTTAAATTGGACCCCTCCGTGCACTGCTCGGCCAGTGCCACCACCGGCGTCAGTAGCTCGTCGGTGAGGCACTTTCACATAACTTTTCCTGCGAGGATTTAGGTAGCTATGCAGATTGATTTTTTCTTGATGCTAGAGATAGTGTAGCCCCTCTTCTTCTTTTCTAGCTTATACTTCATTTTCATGGCCTCCACGAGGGCCAAATCACTGCCCTTTCCTTCCGATATGGTCGCGGGGTCATTTCCTTTGTATGGGAGTTGGGAAACATAACGAATTAGGTCTGTCATGATGGGGATGGGCTCCTCCAGCCATAGATACCCATCATGCACTAGGTAGAGTAGTTTCCTGAGGAAAAAAATGGTTATTTGGGGGCGGTGGAAATGTGGCACCCAAAGTAGGTTCAGCAACCCGACCTTTTCCACATCGCGCAACCACTTCCACAACTCTAATGTTGTTACTACCCTCGTGGTGTGATGCTTCATGAGGTTCCCAGTTTCAAGGTGAGGTAACTTCTTATGGTGACCGAGGTCCCAATATTCAAATTTCATAGTCAGCACGTGGCCTAGGTGTGTGTCTTCAAACGTAATGCCATTTGGGAGGAGTGGGGTTTGGAGTGAACTCTTGGTCTCATCCAGGTCTTTAGTGTTATATACATTTTTGGGCACTTCAACCCCAATCATAAATTTCCATAAACTAAGGGCTCCTAAGTCCCTAAAAGTGTTGCTTCACTGCCTAAAGGAACAAGGTCAACTGATTACATCATCTCCCAGA